>JACFYI010003591.1:30004-40534 GCA_014898755.1 Handroanthus guayacan | reverse complement strand
TCCCACATCGGAAAAATGTCAAAGTCTTGGCCACTTTATATGGTCCTGGGCAATTCTCAACGCACAAGCTAGCTTTTGGGGTTGAGTTAAGCCCAAGCTCCATTTTCAACAAAGACAATGATAGAAGCACATCAGATTTTATAGCTGTAGAGAGGGGGGAAGAAAAAGGAAACAAACTTAAAAAAAAAGAAAGCAGAAAATTAGGATCAATCTACAACAGAAAATAAGGATCTAATCTACAGCTGTACAGAATAAACAAGGAAATAGGAAACTAAATCAATTTCCTTGATTCTGGAGATCAGATTCTTGAATTCCAACACTCCCCCTCAAGCTAGGTTTGTAGATGTTGATTAAACCTAGCTTGGAACTTATCTCTTCAAAATGTTTTCCTGATCAATGCTTTGGTGAGAATATCTGCTACCTGCTTGCTTGTAGGAACGTGCTGCAATGATATAACTCCCTTTTCAATTTTTTCTTTGATGAAGTGCCTATCTATCTCAACGTGCTTGGTTCTATCATGATGAACTGGATTTTTTGCTATATTGATAGCTGCCTGATTGTCACATAGCACTTTTATAGGTCTAGTGAATGAAACCCGTAGCTCAGTTAGGACTCTTTGTAGCCACATTCCTTCACAAGTCCCTAGGTCCTTAATCTCGAATTCTTTGACGAGGAAAGTCTTCAATTTGTTGATTTCTCTCAAATCATCTCCAGTTAGGATAATATCATCAACGTATACTATGAGTATTGCCTTTTTCCCATAAGGTGTATGTTTGACGAACATGGTGTGATCGGACTGACGTTGTAGATTTCCTCTTCCAAATCCCCATTTAGGAATGCATTTTTCACATCTAATTGGTGTAAAGGCTAGTCAAGATTTGCAGCGAGAGAAAGCAACACCCAAACTGTATTCAATTTTGCCACTGGTGCAAATGTCTCTTGATAATCGATCCCATATGACTGAGTAAATCCCTTTGCAACTAATCTGGCTTTGAACCGGTTTATACTCCTGTCTGCATTATGCTTAACAGTGAAAATCCATTTACATCCAACTGTACGCTTTCCTTTAGGTAGATCCGTTACTTCCCAAGTTCCATTTTTCTCTAGTGCTTGTAATTCTTCAAATACTGCTGTTTTCCACCCAGGGAATTTGAGTGCTTCATGTATGGTACTTGGTACATATACTTTGTCAAGGTTGCTAACAAAGGCAAAGTGATTTGGTGATAACTTCCCATATGAAACAAACTTATGAATTTGATGTTCAGTACATGCCCGTTTCCCTTTCCTTAGAGCAATCGGTCTATCATCGAGAGATGCCACATCAATGTTAATTGGTGAATCTTGAATCTGATTTGGGTTGGACTCATGGTTTGCATCAGATATCTCTTGTTCTTTTCCTCCGTGAGGTTTTGGTCTTCTAGAGTAGACACGAAGTTCGGTTCGAGGGGAAGCTTGAGGACTCGAGTGAATTTGTTGAGTTGTAGGCTTTGGTGGACTCAGATCTGGAAGAAGCTCTGGTATGGGTTCTTGAGTAGAGTCTGGAGTGGATATGGACTCAGGTAGACTTAGGCTTAAGTCTGGAGCGGATACGGACTCAGGTAGACTTAGGCTTAAGTCTGAGATAGGTTCAAAGGTAGTGATGTCCCAAGACTGATGTTCATATGTTGCATTCTCCCCCTGAACATCAGTTTGATAGTATGGTAGATTTTCAAGAAATGTGACATCCATGGTGTTGTAGAATTTTTTGGTAATTGGGGAGTAGCATTTGTCGCCTTTCTGGTTTGCCCAATACCCAAGAAATATACATTTGATTGACTTTGGATCTAGTTTACTCCTATTTTGGGCATGGATATGAACAAAGGTAGAACATCCGAAGACTTTTACGGGAAGAGTAGATAAAAGGCGAGTGTTGGGGAAGGATTCCAAAAGAGTTTGGCGTGGAGTGTGAAAACTCAAGACCCGAGAAGGCATTCTATTTATGAGGTAGGCGGCTGTAAGAACGGCTTCCCCCCAAAAGAATTTAGGGACATGTGTGGTGAACATGAGAGATCTAGCCACTTCTAAGAGATGTCTATTCTTCCTTTCGGCCACTCCATTTTGTTGAGGAGTGTCAACACACGAACTTTGATGGACAATCC
The DNA here is from genome assembly GCA_014898755.1 of Handroanthus guayacan. NCBI lineage: Eukaryota > Viridiplantae > Streptophyta > Magnoliopsida > Lamiales > Bignoniaceae > Handroanthus > Handroanthus guayacan. Next base: position 38,396 of record JACFYI010003591.1, on the reverse strand, counting down.
CTTGGCTAGCAAGATATTCACTAAGAGATTTTTCAAAAAATTCTTTCGCATTGTCCGTTTTAAGAATCTGAATTTGTGTTTGGAATTGGTTTTGGATCATGACATTGAATTTTTTGAAAATAGTACCCACTTCAGATTTGTCTCTCATAAGGAATATCCATGTGACTCGAGAGTGGTCATCAACAAATGACACAAACCACCTAGCTCCAGAGATATTTCTTACCCTAGAAGGCCCCCAAACATCGGTATGGATCAAAAGGAAAGGTTTGGATGCTTTATAAGGAAGAGAACGGAATGATGTGCGTGTGTGCTTGGACAATGACAAGTTTCACAATGGAAAGATCTTGGATTTTTATTTCTGAACAAGGTTGGAAATAACCTTTGCAAGTACAAGAAATTAGGATGTCCTAGACGATAATGCCAGAGCATAATAGCACTATCTTTATTATCAGAAAAACAAGACCTTTATTAGACTCAGCACACACGGCTTTATGAGTTTGACTCTTGTGTAGACCATCACTTTCAAGGAGGAAAAGTCCAGAGCTTTCTTTAGCACTGCCAATCGTCTTCCCCGAAATCAAATCCTAAAATTCACACAAGTCAGCCGAAAATTTAGCAACATAATTATGTTCCTTAGTTAATTTGCTAATAGATAGTAAGTTGCAGTCAAGATTAGGAACATAGAGAACAGATCTTAAGATGAGATCTCCTGAAATAATAATAGAACCTGTTCCAGCTACTTTAGAGAGAGAACCATCAGCGGTCTTAATAGTGGAGTTCTCTTGGCTTGGTTTGTACTCATAGGATAATGAACTATCCCCTGTCATGTGGTTTGATGCACCGGAATCTACAATCCAAGAATTTGATAATTTGGCAATACAAGCACTTGAGTGATTACCTTTTTGAGCTACAGATCCTGCTCCAATTGTATTGGTATTTCCCAGCTGTTGAGAGAACATTTTCTGCAACATCACAATCTGTTCTGCAGAGAAGGGATTAGTCTCAGTTGGGGTAGACCTTCCTTCCATGGAGGCATGATTGCTACGGCTTTCTTTGTCTTGTGCTGTTCGCGATGGTTTCCAGTCTACTGGTTTTCCATGAATTTTCCAGCAATTGTCGCGACTATGCCCAGATTTCTTGCAATGATCACACCAAAGTCTCCCCTTCTTAGGCCTAGAATCTGTATTCTGGACATTCCGTGCTGCTAGGGCAGATCCTAGGTCTGTTGGTGTCATCGAATCTGCCATCATGACTTTCTTTCGACTTTCTTCCTTTCGGACCTCAGAGAACACTTCACGGATGCTAGGCAGCGGTTTCATTCCCAATATCCTTCCCCGCACTTCATCAAGGTTCTTATTAAGGCCCATCAGAAACTTGAAAATCCTTTTCCTTTCAATAATTTGCCTGTACATTTTTGCATCGTTTGGACACTCCCAACGATGTTCTTCGAAGACATCAAGGCGCTGCCAATGACGAGTGAGAACACTATAATATTGGGTCACACTCATTTCTTCTTGACGGAGATCATGCAAGACACTTTCTATTTCAAAAATCTCTGAAGCATTTTCTTGGCTGGAATAAAGTTCCTTTGCTGCTTCCCATATCTCTTGAGCTGTCTCGTACAAGAGAAAGTTTTCACCAATTTCAGTAGTCATGGAATTTATTAACCAAGACATAACCATATTATTCTGCACTTTCCAGGCCCGGTATTTTGGATCATCGGTGTTTGGGCTAACAATTTCTCCAGTGAGATACTCATCTTTTCCACGGCCACAAATGTACATTTTGACTGATTGGGACCATTGTAGATAATTGTGTCCATTGAGTTTGTGACCTGTAATGGGAATCTGAATATTTTCAGACCCATCTAGGTTTCCTTTGGACACTACTTCAGATTTGGGTGAGATATCAGCCAGAGGCTCATTGTTCTTTTCTCCGGCCATGCCGTATTTAGTCATAGAGAAAAGAAATGGAGTTGATAGACCAGAACCTGGTCTGATACCATGTAATTTTGGAGAATGAAAAAATTGATAATTCTCATTGAAGACAATGATAGAAGTACATCAGATCTTATAGCTGTAGAGAGGGGGGAAGAAAAAGGAAACAAACTAAAAAAAAAGAAAGCAGAAAATTAGGATCAATCTACAGCAGAAAATAAGGATCTAATCTACAGCTGTACAGAATAAACAAGGAAATAGGAAACTAAATCAATTTCCTTGATTCTGGAGATCAGATTCTTGAATTCCAACACTAGAAATGTTAGAATTCAATTTTTGTGGATTCAAGAATGAGTAGTATTGTAAATTCTTGTAGACTGAATTGCTGTACAAACTAGTAAAGAAGGCTTTATATGTGGGGAACATAAAATTCATTATTACAAAAATCGCTTTGAACCCAAATTTCCTAATTCTCAGAGTTAAAAGATAATAGATGAATGTTTGGATAAATACTGAAAGCAGCTCTTGATGGTCTATATTTGAATTTCCTGATGCTTTATTGCTGTCACTTTGCTCATAGGCACCACTGTTTTCACCGCTAATGATTTTGTCTTCTTTTTGGGGTATCACCTATTTCTTGAGTTAAGTTCGGCATGTGACTCATTTAGTTGTTCCTGTTCTAATGCCATTATCCTCGTCCTGTGCAGTTGTCAACTGTGTACAGTGCCATCCGTATGATTGTGTCATTGCGACTAGTGGAATCGACAGCACTATAAAGGTGGGAAAGGTTATGTAATCTTTAGTTGATTAGATCTCTAAAAGGAATAGTCGCTTATTCACAACTGTAATGGATGCAGATCTGGACTCCAAATTCTCCAGTCCCCTCCACTGTGGCAGGGGGATCAGCAGGACCAGAAACTCCAAATGTATTAGATGCTATGGAAGGAAATCAGCGCAGATTATGTCGCACTCGTGAAGCAATTTTGTATGTTCTGCTATTGGAATTTACTTGGGAATTGACTTGAGTTTCTATTCTTTCTTATATTGTTGGGCACATCACATTTGGTCTTTGTATTCTTGTGGTAGTGTGAAACGTAGCTTACTCGTTCATAAAGTTTTGCAAGGGCTTCCACTTGTTGAATTAAAGCATAATTTTCTGTTATGACATTCAATGTCTTTTCAGGCCCTTTGAAATTCTGGAGCGGTTCCGGATGCAGGAGTTTGCTGAAGGAAGTTTTCATCCATTTGAATGCACACAAAGCTAACACTGCTTTACTCATTGCTTTGGCCACAGGTATGCATCTTTTTTTATGCCATCCTTTGCGTATCTAATAAAGCTTGGTCATTTTTATCTGAAATACGAGAAAACAAGTTTTGTACTATCCCAAATTGGATTTGACCTACTACTTGTCTGTGGAAGCTGAAAATGTAGTTTTGTCAGTAACTATCCGTAGGACAATGGGCTTTCTGTCCTTAGAAATAATAGAAATGGTCTTTGCGGACATAAAATTACTTCGAGGTTTTATTTGAGAGGATCTTTTAAAGGGCCTGAATATGTCTTTCTCTATTTCTTTTAACAGGTCCCATGTCAGTCCATTGAGCCACCATTTTATAGGTATTCTCTTCTATTTCTTGCACGTTCCATATCATTATTTTACAAGATAATCATTCTACGCGAAATAAAAAAACCCACTTGCTTTTCTTGAAGGAACCTCTCTTTTGTTTCATATGTTTTGTTGCTGTCCCTATAGAAAGTGTGATTCAATATAATTTTGGTACCCGGCAGTGAAGGAAGGTTCCTATAGAACTTATGAACATAAGAATAAACCATAGAAAATGCATAGGAAAATCGATGCCAATAGTAGGAATATTTTTGGAACGAAAATATGGTCTGCAACTCTTGAGGTGATTGCTTTTGCGGTCTAAGGTTCATTTGTCGAACATTGTTCTAAAAATAACAGATAGCATTCTCTTGTTGTTCATCTTATGGAACTTTACAAAGCTTCCTTTGCACAACTTTGAAAGGCACTGAGCAGGAAACTAACCCTCTCTGCATAGACAAAAAACCCAAATTTATACTATTCATAGAAGTGGAAACATCTCCGTCTCATAATTCAATCATTTAAGCCATTTAGAGTCCTGCACAAACAATATATCTAATATGTAAGGAAACAAATATAACTTAAGTTGGCTCTGACATTATTTGTTACAACATAGAATTGCTTCAAACCTCCCAAGGTTGCTTACTAGCTTATAAGGTGTTCATTTAATCAATTTCGGCATAGTAAAGCAAATTTTTGCCTGCACTGTTCAGTGCGTGTCCTGGGACGTGCAGTGCACATTCACTCGGTATGGCAAACATGAAAAACAAAAGGGAGAGAGATTGAAGAGCGAGAAAATTATTATGGGGTTTTATTCTTATGGACGGAAGATTTTCATACCAAGTGTAAAACTCCTTGCCATGTTTTCAGTTGCTCTGGGATCCGTATGTCCTTTTCTTTCGGAACAGTCAGCTATAGATATATTGTTTAAGAATGAGAAATGTTGTACGTTGGCTAACTTACGAAGTCTCACATGGACATCCTTTGGCTGACCATTTGTGCATTGAAGGGTTGTGGTAATTGCTGCTCGCCACTCACTAACAAGAATGTTGGATATCTAGGTACTTGGCTCCATTGATTTCTATTCTAAAAGGAATTCTCTGTCTTTGATTCGACAATCCCAACATTTCCTTGGATCAAACCAATGAAGGAAAACCGATGTTTGTTTGTTTTTCCGCTTTTTTTTTTCAGCATGAATATTATTGTTTTTCGATGTGGACTGTATTATTTTGTGTCATATTTACTAGTTCTCGCAGCTTCTGATGGTTATACGAATGAAACTTCTTTTCATCGGTGCAGAAGGACAGCAAATTGATGATTCAAGGGCCCATGGACTTGCTGATGTTTGTGAATCCATATAAGTAACGTAAAGTTTTTAGTGCTCTACAGATAAGCAAAGAAAATTAAATAAGCAGCTTTTACGAAAGTGGTTTATAGGCAACAACTTTCTTTGTGGCTCTATTGTAGATATCATCTCTTTGTTAACGTGTAAATACCGATAACTCGTACTTGTTTCTAGTGTATTATGCATGCATGTGGTTAAGCTATGTTGGAATCTTGGGTGACTTATAGACCATAGGCTTTGGAATTTCAAAAGGCCATAGATAACCATTTTGGCCACAAGGGTAAAGGATGGATGAGGAACGAGCGATCAAGATTTTGAGCTCATCGAAAGGGCTTGGGAAATATCACGTTAGGCTTTGAAAAATGTGTAGCTTGTACTTCATCGACTTGTGTGGTTAAAAGCCAGCCTCTTAAGGGTGACTGAATATTGAAATAAGTATTTGTTTGTCATTCGTGTATAAAATGCACAAACAAATTGCATCACAAAATTCTCCTATCGGTGGTTGTAGAACAAGAATCCATTAAGTAAAATCTAACTTGTGAGGCCTTTATCGTGAGAATGAGCATTTTGAGCGAGATTTGTTTTTGACTTGAAAGAGCCAAAGGTTGAGGATTCTGTTGTGATTCACATAATATATTGGTTTTGTGTTTGGACAAAGAGTTTTGGAGAGATTGTTGCCCTTTTGGAATCAAGCTGGAATCAAACCTAACTAGTTTCCTGCGAACTCGGATGACTGTGATCATAGTTGGTTATTACATCCATATGCGGGTATATGCCTTAATATTATATGAGCTTGTATCTTTTTTGATATCGTGAAATTATCAAATTTCAACTCATTCTATTCTTTCCCTCTTATTTGCCTCCCTCTAAGAAATGCTTTGTGACTAGTCCTTGGTTTATTCTTCTTAAAAAAATAATTAAATTATTAATTATTGCCTTGACATTTTTGTAATATTTATATTTACAAAAGAATGTGTTTGTAATGTTCCTATAATTGAAAAGGTGACTTTGTAAACAAATGGAGTATATATTATATTTAAAAGTATACGATGATAATATAGGGGAGATAATTGACATGTGATGAGAATTATTTTTGTATGATGTTCGTTAATCATTATATATAAACTTGTTTGAGTTGCTTTTAAATGAAAATAATATTACCTTGGTAGCAACGCTAGGCTACTTATAATAATTTGAAAGCCTACAAGTTGGTATGATATATAAACTGCTGGTATAATTAGATTCATTCATGTATTAATCTTAATACTGCATATAAAAAATATATTAATGGTCATTAAACCTACTCATACATAAAAATGCCTAGAAATCTTGTAAAAATGATATTTTTAGTTCCAATGGCTATGTAACAATTACAATATTTTATTTTATTTTCACTTCTCTAACTCTAAATATATTATAATTATATTACTTTCAAGTTACAAAATCTTACAAATGAGTTACGGGCTAATTAGAAAGTTTATTTAAATTTTTGCTACCATCAACATTTTACATTCAAAATCCTGACAGAAGGAGTGGTTTGGTAATGGGATGTTGATAATTTTTTAATTAAGGAGGGAAGTGTCGGTAATTGTACTATGTCAGAGAGAATATACGTATAATTAGCCCTATTTTATTATTATAAGTATATACAAAATAAAAATTATCCACTAACCAAACAAAATTGCAATAGATTTAACAAGATAACTAGACTTATGTGCATATGAACCATTCATATTATATAATAAAACATAAATAGAAATTCACTTACCAAACATCCGTAAAAACAATTTCAAACATAAGTTTAACCCATACAAAGATTTCTACCAAAAATTTAAAACAAAATCAAACATTCATCACATTTTCTTGCCCTATTCTCACATTTCATCGAAATATTTCTAACAAACAATCAAAACATAATTTAACATATCGGAAGTTCCCCATATTTATTTGAGGATAATGAAACATGGCCATCAAATTTTATTTTGGCTTTGATTTATGCTAGCCTCCATATTAAATGAATTTTAAATTCAACATCAAAATTTCAAACTTACTTTTAAAATCACATGAGGTTTTTCGATTTAAAAAAAAAAGGGGGAAAATCAAGATATTACAAGAGCTATACCAAACCCAAAATCACCACAAAAGGATCATGTCATCTAGTCACCTTTCTCATATTGAAATGGTTGATGGCGGGGTACAAGAATACGATCCAAAATACGAATTTTATATTAATTTTCTCTTTTCTTTTTTCATTTTTTGAGAGATGGTTGATGTTGAGGGTACAAGAACACGGTCTAAAGTAGGAATTTTTTACAGTCAATTTTCTCATTTTTTTTTCCCTCCCCTCGTTTTCTGAGATTTATAAATGGGTGACAAGGACAAATTGTCACTAATGAATTAATCTTTGGGGGCACAGGCTAATAGTCTTTATTTATAGGGGCATAATAATAGAAACGTAACTTTCTAGGGGGCAAAGTGAAATTTTCCTTTAAAGAAAATCAGGGAAAAACAGGCTGTACACTCGATCGGGAATTCAACCAGGGCTTCAACACGCGAGTTTTGGTGGTAGCTGTTCATCAACATCATGATCTCTCAGTTCTTCGTACTTTCGCAAAGAGGCGATAACATCGTCTTTCGAGACTGTATGTCATCTCTTTTGAAGTGGAATAATAATTCTGTTCATTGTTTAATTTTTAATTTTAGTATTATTAGATGATTGCTTGTTTTTGCTACTGCATTAAGCTGATTTGGCCTCGAATTTCAGCTGTCTGGTTTTTGTTTTCATCAGTTATTCGTGTGATAATTGATTTGAACACTTTGTTGTTACATTACCTTCTTTTCTTTCTCAGAATTCCCGGATTTTCGTAGATTCAGTTTACTGAAGGAAGATGATCTTAGTTGTGTTTATATACCCGGATGTAATTTGAATCTTGAAATTCGATGGTCTTTCTGTTTTTTGATAGTTTTGGATCTATCAAATTAGCATTAGTGCGGTATCACTGTTTGTAGATCTATGATTGAGGAGATTTTGTATTAGTTGATAGTTAATGGGGTTTCACAAGAGTTTTAAACAGCATGCCTAGAAAATGTCCTGACATCGAGAGTTCATTTAGGTATGCAGCGGTTATTAAACTATTTATAATCAACAGACCTGATTTTTCACTTTGTTCCTCTAGAAATCACAAAGTTGTTTTACAAATGAAAATCTGGTCCAAGTATGATTGGCCAACTCTAATTGACTTCAATTTTGTAAGAGATATAGTTCGTTGTCCTTTTTCTTGGTAACAATACTTTTTGGACGTTACAATGATGCAGATCGTGGTGATGTACAGAAAGGAAGTGCAGAGATATTCTTCCGGAAAGTAAAGTTCTGGAGAGAAGATGGAAAGGAGGAAGCGCCGCCTGTTTTTGTGGGTATTTTGTTGAAATAATTATCCTTCTACTTTTATTTGCCAGTGGCGTTGACGATAAAGTTTATATCTGTCAGCACATGAGCACATTGATGTTTT
>JACFYI010003590.1:218380-279046 GCA_014898755.1 Handroanthus guayacan | reverse complement strand
CATTGGGAAATTGAGGATGGATAAACTGGAGTAGTGGAGTTGAAAGAAACAGGCCAAGTGGGAATACTTGGACAATATTCGGCTTAATTTCATAGCAAGATCTAAAATAATCATGAAAATGGGGTTGGCTTCTTGATTCAAAAGCCAATTCTTCTCCATTCCTTTTGTGGGCCTTTGCCTAGAAGGAATCATGAATACCCAAAGTTAAGACAAAAGAATGATCCAAATGAATTTTGCACTTTCTTTCAATTTTGGAATACAATGAATAAAAATGAAAAAGAAGACTAAAATAAGTAAAAGCAAGGCTTTCTTTGTTTATGTTTTTGTGATGTTTTAGAGAACAGTATTTGAAAAATAGTATTTCGAGAGTGTGATCAGGGAATAAAATATAGGAGTTGGAGAATGTAATTGATGTTTGGTTATGTTTTGTGTAGTAAATAAAAATTGTTTTCGGGATTGAAGTAATATTTGTGTATGTTTTCGGTGGGATATTTTATAAATATTTGTAAATGCCAAATCAATTGCCTTTTTGGCTGGTTGTAGTGGAAAATCTAAGTTTAATAATACTTTCTTGCATATAATTGTAAATGTAAAATTTATAGATGACATATATATATATATGTATATAAGTAAATGTAATGATTACATATGTCCACACAAACAGACACATGCATACATAATCATATGTATGTATTTAAATATGCACCTTTTTGGTAATGGAAAGGAAAATTTGAGTTTTATTTCTTTCCTTTTCTTTTTCTTGGAAAATAAAAAATGTTTTTTACTTCCATAATATGTGATATGTTAGGATATATTTTGGGTGAAAAAGAAACTCGTTCCCCAAGATGTGCCCAAATTTTCCTTCTGTTTGTTTCTAACAAGTAACAGTGTTTTAACTTTTAAATGTATTGGAATGTTATAAAAAAGTTTAAAGAAACTTCAAGATAAACAAATGTCTTTTGGTTTTTGGTACAAATGTCTTGCTGTTTAGTTTCGACTAATTTCTCTCTATATTTTTTGAAATAGCAATGAACGTTAGTCACAGGAAATAAACAATTCTCATTTGACAAGCAAAGCTATATGATTTGGAGTTATCTTCAATTAAACATCACCATCTCTGAACTAGAATTATTGTTGCTACAAAAGGACGTCGAGATTAAGGCTATATATTGATAAGGATTGATAAGGAAATACTAATCAAGTGCGTGTTTTGTGGAGCTAGAGCACAATTAGTGGAATGGCTATATGTATGACAAATTCGGACAGACGGATATTTTAACTCGTTAGGATATATTCTCTATTTCAAAATAGTATTTCATCTTCTATTCTGTGCTGTAATACATGCCAAATATAAAAAACTATTTCCTTATAAAAATACAAGATTGTGAATATACAATTTTGCATTCATCCACACAATAAAATATGATATTAAACACAGAATGAAATATATATAAAATTCAAAGTGATTTCAACTAGACAAGTTTGATAAATCGAGTAAGAGTCTTTTATCTAGCAAAACTCATAAGTAAGATACGTCTAATTTCTTTCTTTGATTCATAGACAGAATACACATTATGTTAGCAATACATGTTTTGAACTATTCTTCCCGCAGTAAACTATCAAAGAGTCCATTTCTGACTTAAGTGCCACAATTTTTTTCCCCTCTCAATGCCCTAACCCTTTGTGATTGTAAGATTTGTGTCCGTGTACTCAGCTTTAGTGTGGCATCAGACATCATTAAATTATTTGAGAACGTGCTCAAATGCGTGGGCTGGCATCTTTTATTGAAAGGAATATAAATTAGTGTATACATGAGCTGGTATGTTCTTTCAGTGAGGATATGTGTCCTGTCTCAATTTCTTCATAAGTTGGTTGAACATGCAACCTGTGATGCACTATCGCTTGATTTCTTGTCCATACCTAAACCCAACCAAAAGTCAATTAATAGAAATTACTATCATTCAACCACCAAGGTCCACACTCAAAATAATTGAATCCAACACAAAAGGCACATATAATTTCTTGCAGGTCATTCTTGTCTCCACCTACTCCCAAAGGAAAGCCAAGAATTATGGCATTTTTTTTATTTATTTTTAGAAATAAAATTAAATGTTAATGTGGAAATAAATCTTTATTTTTTAAGATGTAATTTTTAAAAATTACAATTAGTTAAAATCATCACAATAATAAAAAAAATTATATAATTATATATTTGATCATTATTTTAATATAAAAATATGTTCTCAATCATTATATTAATATAAAGGTTAATTACGTCTATTTCCTATTGTATTTACCAACTTGCCCTCTCGTGATTTTAAAATTATCAATAACTTCCCTACAAATTTACTAAATTACATAGACCCCTAGGGATCGGATTGGCCTAATAAATCACAAGAGAATCAAGCAATGCAGACAACTCAACTTGGTAACAGTAAAGCATCGTAGAATCCGGTATATAGTAGATCCGTTGAATAACATCAATATGATAAGTCAAGTGACACTAGCATGAACGGTTTGTGTTGGTCCTTTTACATACAATTAGCTTCCTACAAAACAATCCACATAACTAAAGTCTACTTTAGCATTGAATTGACCTCCAGAGCTACTTCCCGGCAAACTTAGTTCTAGTAGTTGTACCTTATTTAGATAACTTGAAGTTTAGTTGCAAGTTGGGTTGTAGAGTGGGTAAACATCATTTGGCATCGTCTACAGAACAAGATTCCCATATGGCTTTTCCCACCCCACGATTAGGTATTATAGGAATACCTTATGTAATTTCTCATAAAAAGAATTGAGAGATTTTAGGTGATTGATATACTGAGTTTTCCTTCTTCGAGGCACTTTTCAAGACAAAATCTATCACCAAATGTGTGACAACGAGATAATATTTCGATGAGATCCAGCCTCCACGTTCATTGAGAGATGTGGTTCATCATCATGAAGGGATATAATAGATGATTTTTTTTAAGGGAGAAATGATTACATTTAATCATAACATTAATATCATTACATGAATATATTTTAAAAATCAAATACAAGAACTAAGTACAAAATAAATTCAATAAACTACCATGCGATAAATAAATACTACTATAAAGTAGATGAAAACCCACACGTTATCGGTGAAATTCGAACATGCACCTTTTATGTGAAAAGGAGGAAGCCGTGCCACTTCTTTCATAGCAAGGTGGCATATTGACTTTATATGTTCAGACTTAAAATGTGTGTTCTAAAAATTCTTCATTCAAAGTCTAAATAAGAAATAAATTTGAAGCCAAAGTGTTGACATTCAAAATAGCAAAAAGATTGACAATCGCAAGAAAACTAGTTAATTAGTTGTTTACCAATATAAATTAAAATTGTAAAGAATGATTTGTATATACAGCGGGTGTTTGGCAGGGATTACAAGAATGGATTATATTATTGCTTTATAGTCCATTTTAACTTTTCATATCCCACATCTAATAGAGAGTCAATATTATTATTGTTTTATAGTCCATTTAGGAGAAATTTCACTGTTGGTATCACAGTTTATACCCAATGACATATGCAGTACCTCGCTTTTTGGCCCAGACAAATTTGATATCACAGTTTCTATTTTATTTATTTATTATTATTATTTTTTTTTTACAAAAATTGTAATTTCACCAGTTTTCTTTAATGAAGAGTTGAAGTAGCTGTTGCTTTTCAATTAAAAAGCCAATTATCTTTCTTTCTTGGTTCTTTATAGCCATGAAAACAACTTTTGAAGCGAAATTTAGTTCTTTACAATCCTTTTGGTACCAAAACTTGCCCATCCTTTTAGCCTTTACAACTCAAATTTTCCTCCAAAAGAGTTGTAAAGGGCTAGATTCGCTTTTAAAAATAATTTACATGGCTATAAAGAGTTGAGAGTAATAACCACACCAGCTCTCCGTTAAAGAAATTGACAGAAGTACCATTTTTATAAAAAAATAAAAATAAAAAAATGCGATATTAAGTTTGTCCGAAGCAAAAGTGAAGATACCGCATATGTCATGTGGTATAGCTATAGTACCAAAACTGAAATTTTTCCTATATATTTATAAATAATAAGACAGATCGTGAGAGTTCACCTTAAACTCGAACCAAACTGCCTCACCTCATGCGGGTTGGGGCGGATTGAGTACAATTGGAGTTGTCATCTATAGGAGATAATATCAGCACTAAAAGAAAGAGTACTTGATAAACCCTTATAGCGAGCTGACCCACTATTAAATATGAGATATTGAACGAGCTACATATTACAAAACAGCGTAATCCACCCTTGTAACCTCATACTAAAGAACATCTAGGAATACAAATTAGTATAATAAATTCAATAGGACATAACAAATAACCTCATAGTCTAGTGGAAAAGCAGTGATCAAATTGTATAACTAATTCGATAAAGAATTGCATAAAAATATACCTAAAAGGCTAAAATAAATGCGACCTTCAAATAAAATCCAATACATTTTTAATTTTTTACACATTATAAAATATATTTTCGTAAAATACATTCAATTACTCTTTTTAAATAGCTCAAAATAAAGTCGAGTATTTCTTTAACATTTCTTGCTTCTATATTAAAAACTGATATCATGGCATTATTTAGAATATCCACTATGTAAATAAAGAATTATACTGGGCGTGGCAGCAAGCCATCATCGCTGGACTCCCGCAGCCTCAGCATCAACTCAAACCCAACGGCGTCGTGTTCATCCCTAACTGCGGCAATTAATTTTTATCAATTATATGCAAGAAAAAAGGAAAAATTAATTTTAATCAATCAATGATCGCTAAATACTGTTTGTAGTGGAAACTAACGTAATTTGGGGTTTTTGCCATATAAATTGGGAGGCCCAGTTCAGCAGTTCACTCTTTGTCAACACTCAACCGCGTTTTTTACCCATTTTGAGGGGAGATAAAATCTTGAAAGAGAGAGGAGTTGCATTATCAATGGCCACCAAAGTTTACATTGTGTAAGTATGGGATTCAATTCATGAATGATCATAGTTTGTGGTCCTCTGTTAAGTTTTCCTTTTTCCCGCTGGTTTCTGGAATTTAATCTTGTTAGAACTGTAACGATTCTTGATGTTTTAATGGGCTTACCTTCGTTTTTTCAATCATTTCTTTATCAATTTTTGATTGACTTGATATTGAATTACGTTATTGGTTCTTGATTTAATGAGCCCTTCCGCAACCCCACCCCCCAGCTTCTTCATTTCCACCGAAGTTTGATCCATGTATTTCCGTTCTTTGAATTCTGTTGGGTTTGATCATGTGATTGCTGTAATTTATTTGTTAAACGAAGTCCAGTAATCTGAATAACCTAACAGAAATTTACCAAAGTTAGGTCAGGTTAGTTACACAGTTTAATAAAATAGTACTATTCTTGTGTGATTGTGATACTTTTCAGAAAAATAATAATCTAAAAATTGACTATTGACATTTTTAATGAATTTCTTTGTGTCTTGGCAATGATGCAGTTGTTAGTTTAATTATGTTTTCATTCAGTTCCCAGTTGTACATATGATTTTCTAAATAAGTTTATATCGAATACATCTTTAGTTTATCGGCAGTTGTAATCATATTGATCTTCATTCAGCATTATTGAGCATGTGGGGGAGTTAATAAATTTGATGTCTGCATTGTTGCTAATATGCAGCTGAGTTAGTTTATGGCCTTCTGTACAGAGAAGAAGGTTCGTAGGTTCGTAGTATCATAGATTGTATAAGCTTTGAGGGAATATATATTATCCTTTCTATTGCTGATATTATTTTTATAATTTCACTTCCTTCTGTTTCCAGTATTACTAGCTGCACTTCTAAAAATGAATCAGTGAGAACCTAGAACATCTCAAACTTAATTGCTATTCGTCAAGAATCAAACATAGAATTGCAAATCCAGAAAAATTCATTTCTCGTTTATTTCTTGAGAATCATATATGTTTTTTATATTCATCAACTTGAATTTGTTCAAGTTAATGAGTCGGGTGGAATATGTCAATGGTTGTCATGGTTGAAAATTTCATAAGCAAAGGGGTGCCAATGATAAATGTCGTGTAACTAAGACAAGTTTATAGTGGTGAAAATTGAAGTCATACTTGTGCATGATTTGGGGAGCAGAACAGAATGTTTCAAAGGATTGCAAAAGAGCGGGTTAAAATTGTGGTAAAATGAAAAAAAAAATTAAAAAAATTAAAAAAAAAAAAGAACCTTTTGCCCCTAAGACTACAACCCTGGTATTGCCTCTAGCTTTACCTGTGATAAGAACATGTTATATATTTGAGCCCATATGTTATGAATCTTTTGCTGATTGAAGTTCTAATAAATGAAGATGATTCATTCCAACATATAATGTATGAGTGTGACATTGCCGACATTCTTCATTCTGGTGTTGACACATTGTTGCTCAGAAATCAAACCGTTGTTTCCGAGTTCTTCTTCATCCGGTGGTGTTGTCAGTTACTTTATTTTCTGACTTTAACCCTTTTTAGGTACTATTCTATGTATGGACATGTGGAGAAACTAGCTGAAGAGATAAAGAAAGGAGCTGCATCTGTTGAAGGAATTGAGGCCAAACTATGGCAGGTAAGAGCTATCTTTCCTTCACATTTCGCATTGCATATTCTGAAAATTGGATTTAGGAGCCAATAAAAGCATCTTTAGCATTGCAGAAGATGGTGAGTTGGAGCTGTCAGTTGCATGTGGTATTTTTACAATTTCACTGAGTTTAAAACTTTGAACGTTTCACCAATTTTTGAGATGATTCGCTACTCTGTTGCCCCCTTGTCCTTCACTAAAACAGGGTAAAACTATTACATAAACTACAGAATTGTGGAGAGAAGCGTGGGGGGTGGGGTGTTGATTGAGGATATAAGATGAGGAGAAGAAAGATGCTTCCATTCAATGCCAATTCAGAATAAGTGGATTATAGGGCTAAGAAACTGGTTCTTGAAGTGTTACTGCTAACTGTAAGCTCATTAACAGTGCTTCAGGAATGTATCTAAGTGAAAATATCAAGAACAATCAAGAAATCTGGGAATCAATCCTATAACCCTTAATGCCTGATGCCATTGGCTGAAATGTGTCACACAATGGCCATAATTCGTCAAGGGAAAGAAAGCTGTAAATTATTTGAGATAAGCTATTCATTGAACTCTATTGAAATAAGAAGATTTAAAAAGTATTTGTTGTTCTTAAGGGCTACCTCTAGGAAAGGAATTTAGACTTCAACTGTGGAATCACTTATAAAACAGTTCTAACCTCTATTCATAAAGAACCAAAGAATACAAATAAAAGCAAGTAGTAAGACTCAAAAGTGATAATTACAGAAACGTTTGATGAGGTTTGGTTTAAACAGGCACACCCTCAAGTTTTGAAAATTACATGCATTTCCATAACTAACGGTCATTAGAAAACCCCAATGTTTTTAATGAAATTAATCCTTTTGTACTTTGTTGTAAAATACATAAATCTCCCTCAAGATTTGTCCAAATCACAAGTGCCTCTCCTAAGGCTTGTCACATTACAATTATATTTCTGTAACTTTTTACATTCTACAGGGGTCATACATAAGAAGTTAAAAAATCTTTGGAGAGGTAGATATAACTTTAGGAAACCCAAGGTTGTTTATTTGTAGTTAGGCTAAACCTCAAGGAAGGTTTATGTAATAAATTTCTTTAAGGTAATTTGGCCCAATAAATTGTCAAATCCCGGAAATCAACTGTGGGCAAAATTTTACTTTCATTAATTTTTGTTGTTGTTGTCATTGTTTTTCGTTATAAACTCTTTCAACCATAATGATTGGTTATAGTTATTATACAGTGCAAATGTAAGGTGTATTAGATCTAATTACATCACTCTTTGAATTTTTTCATTATTTGATATTTCAGTTCTCTTTAATTTCTTTTCTTAAAGGTCATCCGATTGCACTTTACATAATTATGTATGTTATAGGTCCCTGAGACACTACCGGATGAGGTTCTTACCAAAATGAGTGCACCCCCAAAGAGTGAAGTACCCATTATCACACCCAGCGAACTTGCTGAGGCTGATGGGCTCATATTTGGATTTCCTACTAGATTTGGAATGATGGCTGCACAGTTCAAAGCATTTCTTGACGCTACAGGAGGCCTATGGAGGGCACAGCAACTTGCCGGGAAGCCTGCTGGTATCTTCTTCAGCACTGGCTCTCAAGGCGGGGGACAGGAAACCACAGCGTATTAACTCCCTGCCATGCTACCTAAACAGAGCAGAGTTTTTTTATGGGATAATTACCTCAACAACCCGAGGTTTTGTTTAATTACACAAAACACTCCATCCGGTTCAAAAATTACAAAACTACCCCTATTACTTAATCATGTCGGTTTGCTAGTAATGTTTCAGTCTATTCGTTAGATTTTCAGGGGGTCTACTTGTAATGTTATACAAGCTTCATTATAGCTTTCTGTGAGAACCAATGGCCAGGGGTGTTATTGTAATTTCCAAAACATTCCAGGGGGTGTTGAGGTAATTATCCTATGTCATAAGTTACTAATGCTCCACCTTTTTCTGTGATTATTTGAAGATTGACTGCTATAACTCAACTAGTTCACCATGGAATGCTATTTGTGCCGATTGGATACACATTTGGAGCCGGCATGTTTGAAATTGAGAAAGTAAAAGGTGGAAGTCCTTACGGTGCTGGCACTTATGCTGGCGATGGTTCAAGACAACCATCTGAGCTTGAGTTGCAGCAGGCTTATCACCAAGGCAGGTACATTGCCACCATTGCCAAGAAACTCAAGGGACCTGCTGCAGCCTGATCTCTTCCAGATATGATTATACAACTATACTGTTTGCATTCTTTTTTCACAATTTCTATTGAAAAATATATATCCCGACTCACTATGCGATAAGATTGCAAATGTAATTCTTACTCTGGTTGCGTACATGTTAGTGTGATACTTAAATGTTCTCGTCTCTTCGCTACAGCAGTTATGCTTTGCGGGTGAGCATTGAACCTTTCTTTCTTGTTGAGTTGAGCTTGTGTTTTGTTTTCAGATCTTGTGTTTCGGTCGAGGTCCCGATAATTGTGATTTGGATTTGCAGTTGTGTCTTAACCCTTGCATTTTAATCATTCACAAATAGGACTTATTTTTAATTCTACAATGGCATCATATTATGGATATTCAGTTCTGTCTATAATCCCTAAGTCCACAGGATTTACAAGCTGAACTGGAAATAGAATTTTGACAAGTTCATAATTAGTTTGACATTCTTGTACTGAAAGTAGTCTTCGTAATATAATCTCATGCTAAATTTGACTTCCTCTTAGTCTCTACCTGGTAAATATAAATATAATTACATATCCATTATATTGATTACTTAATTTCTAATTATTTTTAAGTCAATAATGTACCAAATTATAATAGTTTGAAATTTTTCATATAAAGTTGGCAAAAGTTTTAATATATTGGTCTAAAAATTGAGCAGTTTGACTTGGAATGATAGCAAAAAGACCCATAATTAGCCAAAGTTCATGATTACAAGAACTGTGCTAAAAATAATGAACTTACTGAAGTGATCGAAATAATATATATCACTTTCTCTTGACGATATTTTTGGTGTGTGAATCCACCTTTTTCAACCCTTTGTTCCGTCGTATTGTATTAAATAACTGGGATAAATAACTGAACACCTCACGAGTTTTAGTTTGATTTTTATAGATTTACTTCTATGGTTTAAAAAAATTATAATAACATTTTCTATTGTCAATACACCATACGAAAAACTTAACATAGTATAATAACGAGGGGGTGTTAAAGGTTACACAACAGTTATCATTCTATTAAATTTTTTGTTAGTTAATTAAACTAATAATAAAATTGCCATTATATATATATATATATATATATATATTATTGCAAGGGGTGTTATTGTAATTAGATAGACACTACAAAAAAATATGGACATTCACTATGAAAAAAATTGCTACGAATTAATTTCATAGCTAAAGCTACAGATTAGCTACAAATTACTCGTAACAAATGTTAATTTTATTATTAATTATGGTCAATGTTGTAGCTAATTTAACTACAGAAGTATATATTATGAATTTCACTATGGTTAATTCGTAGTTGAATTCATAGCAGATATTCGTGTAGCTAGCTTTAGCTATGAAATTGACCATAACTCATAATAAAAATTAAAATTAGCTACAGATAATTTGTTAGCTAATTTATAGTCCTAGCTATAAAACTAATTTCCTATCAGTTTTTCATAGCAGATGCCTAAGTTTTTGGTGGTGAAAAATCTCAAGGATATTGTTGAGGTAATTATCCCAATTAACAAATACATACGCAAACTATATATAATTTTAATTTTAAAAAGAAAGATAAGAAAAGAATAATAATTTTATTATTTTTTGTTCCCCAATCTCCATCTGGTTCGGTTTGATTTTTCCCAAATCAAATATGATGTGGGTGGAATTTGATGCTGCTGAGCTGGAATCGACCTCAACACGCCAAATCGACCAGATTGTTGATTGTGGGGTCTATCTGCAAGATGGAAAACATGAGGGACTAGCGGAATGTCTCCGCGAAGACCCTCCGATGCCTAAGTCAGAGTTTTGAATCGAATTTTAGGTCGAGCAGGGGAGGATATGTATTTTAGTGGGTGAGTAGTAAATGAAGCATTAAATTGATTCATAAATAAACCTGGTATTTATAGAGTCCTTGGCTGAGGGGAGAGCTTGGAGAAAACTCTGTTTTGCCCCCAACTTGTGCTTGGGAATGAACCAGTAGACAAAATAATGGCGAGGTCTGATCAGTCTTTTGCTCGACGAGACCGGTTGCGTGCTTCAACTCCAATTCGCCGCCGACCGGCCTACAGTATGCTTTATCAGCCATACATTACAGGATCTGATGATGGAGCTCATTTAATGCCTGTCAGGACAAATTGCCCCAAGTTGCACTTTAATGATTTCAGCCATTAATGCCTAATAGCGACATATATCGACCAGACAATCGATCGAACAGGTCAAACGACAAGCTTTGTGCGGCTAAGAAATACCGACCGGAATTGTCGAAGGAAATCGACCGACCGGTATACTTGGAAAACTGCCCTACAGGGGTCGAATATTCGATAGGAACTTAGGTCGATTCAAGGCGTGAGATGGAAGCATCTAAGTTTTGGGGCCCTAGGCGATGCACACGGACGGATCGTCTAGAGGCGAACCGAGTTACCACGTGTAGGTCGATTTTATAGCTATATCAAAATAAGAAAGAAGAAATGTGCAAATTTGAAACAATACCAGATCCAGGAGGACTGATTACAATATCTTTCACGCTACCTTCCTCTAAATGAAATGGCACTGCCTCCTTCTTTTCACAATGGAGGTGCAAGTTCGAATCCTACCAGTAATGTGTGGGTCTTTGTCCACTGTATAGTAATATTTATTTACCATATGGTAGTTTATAGTATTTATTGCTTAGTTATTGAATTTGATCTTCGAAATATATTCCTGTAATGATATTGATGTACTGATTAAATGTAATCGTTTCTTTTGAAAAAAAAAATTACAATATCTTTTACCAAGTATCAAGTTTTACCTTGATTCTTATCACTTTTTGGTGCTCATAATTATTAAATAATCTGTATATATTGTCCAATAATCTTTTGATACATGAGGTACTTATCTCTAATTAAGCTGATTACCGAAGCATTAAAATACTTTAAACTTATCCGATTGACTTTTTTAATTATAGTCCGAATAGCTATCATGTCTGTGCAATTTATTAAATTTCTTCGTTAGTGGTTTCTTTTTGTGAAGTAAAATACAAGGGGTCAAGCCGCACCGTCAGTGGCTACTTTCCTCTAAATTCTTTGATGACGTCCTAGCAAGCATCACCAACACAGACATTACACACAAAATTATTAATTTTATTATACTATATTGCTGTTATCTTTTCTTTTTCTTTTTCTTTTTTCCTCTCTTTTTGGCACAGATACGGGGCAATAAGGAGAAGAGTATTTCAAGTTGGATTTCAACCTACCTAGGTCGTCGACTTAGTAAATCACCTTTCTTATCACTTGAGCAAACGGTTGATCCTATTACTGTGCTGCTGTTTCAATATTACAAAGATCGTGTTTTTTTTTATTTTCTTTTTTTCTAAGGTAAAAGGGGATGCTGTTTATTTGTTAACTATAACTACTGTAAACTAGCTGTGATTATGTGCAGGTAGGAAATTTATCATAAATACTCGCCATGATGACGACTATTTCACTGATCTACGAAAGTTTAGATAAACATTAAAATTTATGTATCTAATTTAAGGTAAGAATAGTTGTTGAAATTGTTAGTAACACGTAGTTGATATAAAGGACTAGCAAAGAAGTTTTGAAAAATATACTATAAGTAGAAAAAAAAGCAAAAAATTAGTGACAACATATTAAATGATAAGAAGAAATCTGTCAGTAACGATATATAAGAAGTGACAAAAAATAATTTTGTCAATATTTTAGTTTTACCAAAATTAATGATGACAATAGCTATGCTTGAATATCACCCATGGCAATAAATATTAATGACTACATTTATAGCAATAACCTATTAACAATGAAATTCTTGTCACAAATCATACTGACAATTTTATTTTCAAAAGATATTATCAATATGTCGTGAATTATGAATAGTAATAATTTATAACACTAGTTTTTATATTAACAGAAAAAATTGTGACTATCAAGCTATATTGTGATAGAATGAAAATTATTGTTACTTAAAAGGTGTCTTTAATTAGTGACAAGATGAAAGCCCATGTCACGTAATACATGTTATATATCTGTGAGAATTTCCAAATTAATTGTCAATTAATTTTCTGTCATTTTATATTATATTTTTTAAAATTAAAATTCACATTAAAAAATATATTTCATTTCCCAAATGATAAGAGTCCATATATAGCATAAATAATTTAGGCATAAAAAGTATTCGTTAATATAAAATAGTTCTCACTACTAAAATAAGGTGTATATGTATTGTAATCCTCTATATAAAATTTAATTTTTTACAAATTGAAAATTGAAGGTTTTAATAACTTGCAATATTGTTTTTAAAATACAGGTTGAAAGTTAATAATAAATATCCCTCATTATCTTAAGTGGGAGAGGATACTTTTAAGAACAAAAAGCTATTTTGATAAATGATAAACATAATTGCACATAAAATTAAAAAAATAGAAATAACATTGAAGTATTATTTTATATTATATTCTGCTTCAGAAAAGGCAAAGCAGTTAGTGACCAAACAAAATGAATTTATTTCCAACTTAGGCTCTACATGGACCGTATCAGGTAGAAATTGTACTAAACCAAGCCACCATTACGGGAACATTAAACTAATAAGCAAAACAAATAACTTATTATATTAATTAATTTTTTATAGGCGCTGCTTAAAAAATTAACTTTTTAGATTGGCAGAAAATTCTTGCTGATCAGATCCCAATATATCAGCATAAATAAATTAATTAAAATTTTGCTCTCATGAAAATTAAATATTAATATTTTTATATGCATACTAAGTGTATCAAATTTTTATTTATAAAAATATAGGGTTGTGAATGCATACAATTCGTATACATCTGTGCAATATATATGAGACGAAACATCGATTGGAATAGAGAATCTAGCTTTGAATAGACCATCCAATAAACAGGAACCAGATATTTATATGAAAAGAAGAAGTAGAATAGATGCTTAACGTACTATTACGAACTTTTATGAAAAACTAAAAAGGTACAAATTTGATAGCATCTCTAGGGCAAATAAGGTTATTGTCCAATACGTCGTCCTTTTTAAAAGTCCTACTAGCTTGAATTCACAGATATATTCTAATAATCATACGCCAAAACTTCATTACATTCAAATGTTGCATCATCACCTCAACACCCTTTGATTACATCAATACTATATATGTTTCCTCTGCCAGCTAACAAAAAATTTAACGAAACTTGCATTATATTATAATTAGATCCTATGCAATTTTGAAACATTGATTGAAATATGGACCTTCTGTCACTCTAATACTTTTAAATTTTAAGGGATCTGATTATAATGTTATATAAACTAGCTGAACTATTGCAGGGTTTAGAGTAATGTTTCGACCCACATGCAGTGTTTTTGAAATTAAATCAAGCGTATGTTAAAAGTGTTGAACTAATTCTCTTTTCAAATAATTAGATTATCTGAATAGCTCATTAATATCAACTATGCTGATGCTTTCTTTTTAAGCTCATTTTATGCTTTTAAGTAAAGCTAATTTGACTTTTCATTTAAACGCATATTCTTTAGAACCTAAGAAGCAACTTTTCTTTTTTCTTTTTTCTTTTTCCTGATGAATTAATTATGTATTTTGGGGTAAATTAATTGAAAAAAGTTGGATACATTTGGTTGGTTATAGATTAAGGTATAGAAAGAGATGGATGTGGGCTTGAATTTACCTTCCAATAGAAGCACTCAAATGTGACCATTGGATGAAAAGCACAAAGGCATACTTGATAGCTATATATCCTTAATTAATCCCTTAATTTCTTATTCAAGAGAAAGAATATGTAAAATAACAAAACCCTAAAAGCAAAGCTATGGGCCACACCTTCTGACTTCCACTAACATATTCCAGACATATAAACAATTCAAAAGTGACATTTCTAATCAAATTATCTCCCCACTCCTCTACTGGAATTCAATTATTCCTTTCATTTCATTTTTTTTTTTCAAAAAAATAAAAAGAAAAAAAATAAAATAAAAAGTGTTGCTGCCAAATAATAATACATACATGTACAGTGGTACACCATGAAAAGCTGCTTTTTCTACCCTTTCCCATCTTGTGCTTAAATTCAGCTACAAACAACAATAATCTACTTAATTATAATTTCAGAAGCTCTATTGATCATCATTATCATTCCTAACCAACCTTTAATCATAATTCTACAATAATTAGATGACTAATCTTTGCATACAATTGGTCCCTATCCTTGGCCATGGCTGCATCATTTTGCCTGTACCCATGGCCCCAAAAGTTGTCTGTCTTTTATCCTTTTTCTCTTTTTTTCCTTTCTCTTTCGGCATTTTTTTCCTTTATACTTTTTCATCAGCCTGGATTCATACATAAATACAAGTGATCATATCCTACTTTAATTGTTAGGGTTTGATATGAAGAACTTAATTCCCCAAGTCGTGATCATACAAACACATAAAATTTAATTTAATTGGATCGATTTAATTTGCCGCTGCTCATCTGAAACTTACTCCAAATGTAGGTGTCCAAAAATCAGCTGTTGTTTCATGTGCCATCGGGAACGTGCTCGACACTGGTACTAAACATAGCCCTCGACTTCTAAGATCTTGGCGCGATTCTTCTGGGTCTACCTTTACTTTATCGCAACTCTGCGAAATAATAAGTGTAAAAAGAATGCTTTATTTTGATCCACTAAAAAGAAATCGCCTATTGTGATATTGAAAAACGTCAGAGGAATTGTTTTTATTGTGAAACTTAATATGTGATGTTACCGAATTGTGTCACTAAAAGGGCAGACCCTCATAATTACCAATGTTACACTTAAATGCATGCGTTTAAAAAAAAAAATAATAATTACATAAATATTTCTTTTACAGTCAACTTTATCCCTTACGTCTCTGTAAATTAGAATAGTGACACATCAATAAATGTCTCATAATAGATTGTGTAACAATAGCTAACTTTTGTTGTAGTGTGATAAATGTTAGTGTATGATTACTATTATTAGGAGTAATTAAATTAAAACCAAGCAGCTAATTATTTTTAAATTATGCATACCTGCTGAAGGTGCTGTGTGGGAGCTCCATTTTTCATGTAAGGATCACTTAAGAGCTGATGATTTACATAAACACAACGTATCAGCGGAAGTAATTAAACTTAACATAATGCATAAATCTGAATAATACTAATTAGGTAATCTCTGAATATATATATATATGTATGTATATACACTTACACTGACTTGTTCATGCAGAAATTTGATGTATTCGATAGCTTCAGAGAGAACAGAAGCAGTATCGGTCTGAAAAAGCAGATGAATGCGATTAAAATAAGCTCCAGAAGTTTTCTGTTGGTAATAATCTGAAAAGCAGATTACTGGAATCCACTTACGGGAAAGTGGTGAAAATTTTGAACAAGCTATTTTACCTTTCCAAAAGGTGAGACTAATTGTTGAAGCGCAGTTATTCTGTCCCCCATCTTTTCCTTCCTCACCTAATCCGAAACAAATTTATAAGCTGTACGGTTATAATTCATTTAGCTGTTGTCTGAATTAAGAAAAGCTGCTTAATTAAGCTAAAGTTCATATCCTAGCTTCACCAGTATATATATTATACCTTAAAAGCAGGCAAAGGAGAAGGCGTTTCGTTTCGGGGCCTTTTATTTGATGTTTCTGTGATGGTTTTCTTCGCTGTTGTGCTCAAATCCCGGACCTCTGTCTTAATCTTTTGACAAAAAGAAATACAGATTAAATTAATTTATTATCTCAAGAAAAAAATAATAATAAATTTCATAACCATGATGCATATGCAAACGAAAGCAAAATTTAATGAAACCCTGGATTACTTCTGGACAGGAGTCACACGTATTATTCTCATGGGTTTGCAGGAATATCAGTGGTAAGGTCACTGTTTCGATAACCTTCGGGAGCTTTTGACACAGCTTTTAATTTGAAGTGTTGAATTTTTTTTATTTTTTGAAAGCGAAAGTACAAAAATATTACATTAAACATGTAAAAATTATGTTTCATTGCGCAACAATAATCCGATTAATCGGGCTATCATACCGCATATCATTTTGGAAGATTAGTTCACAACTTTACGAAAAACAGTTTCATACGGAAAAAATTCGAATGAGGAAGGCTGTTCCACCGCTTTCTAGCAAACCGTGATTTATTATCTCATGCAGCCATAGATTAATAATTATGAACTTGTCACTGATTACCTTTGGTTTTTCATCAAAGGATTGAGCTGCAGGATTAATCTGCGTTTGTAACCCCGGAAAAAAGCTTGATCGAGCATCCGCCATGGCGGCCGCTGGCGGAGATGCATTCCAAAAAGGAGTATTGTTCGTGAAATGCAAATGGCTACCACTCGCCAATGGCGGCGCAGCCGGTCTCGGAGGCGACGTTCTCAAGAACTGCGGAAATTTATTCCAAGACGGCATCAATTCAGCGGCGGCGTTGGTCCCGTAGCCGCCACTCGACTGATACGGATTATAATTCATAGAGGGGTTGTCATAACAGGAGTGGTGCTGTTGATTTTCGGACAATAACAACCGGTAGGTTATCGTGCTGTCGTTTGAACTTGCCTGCGGTTGATCTAACGAAAATCCACGATTTATTTGCTTGAAATCATTCGAACTCAGATCTTCTTGAATCATGGAACGAAAACTGCTCTCCTTTTCACCTCTAGTACTATTCACAAATATTCCATAAACCAAATTAACCAAAAACAAAATCAAATCATATATTAATGAAAAATTGATATTTAAAGAGACTTACAATAGACCTTGGTTCCAATCCATGCCTTGAGAAGAAAGACATAATCCCATCATTTGCAAGTCGGGGGTCGCCATAGCGCCGCCTCCGTCGGAGGATTGTTCATGGGCAGGGGCGGCGGCGGCGCCGCCTTCCAACACCAGGGAGCCACCGTAGCTTCCTAAAGCTGCAGAATTAATCGAAGACGGTGTCGCATCATGACCTTCAAATCTATTTCTTGTTGTATTATTATTATTCCACCAATTTCCACTTCCAAGCTGAAATTCATCTGCCATGGCTCTTGTTTACTTTTTGTGTGAAGGGTTTTGATTTTTATGAAATTGAAATGAAAACGATTTTCGGCATCTCAGTATTTATACTAGTTATGAAATTAAGGAACCAGAATTTGTGGTTGACTTTTTTTACATTGTGATTTGACATAGGAAAGGAAAGGAAAAGTAATCATCTTGAAAGCAAATTCCCTGCTTAGCCAATTACATAAATAAATTAAAAAAAAATTACAATTTTGTTTTTTTGTTTTCTTTACACATTTGTCTTTTTCAACCCCAATAGTGGTGCTTATATTTTATATTATATTATTTTATTTTATTTTATTTTTGCAATACAAATTTTAATTGTATTTGTGTTTTGGAAAAGCGGATGAGGCCAAACAAACTTTCTTAGACAGTGTCGAGTCAATATAGCATTGACGTTACGGGACAAGAGGATATGTATGTATAAATTATGGATATCCTATTTAATAATTAATTATTTTAAAGTAATTTAATTATAGATAATTGATAACTCACTTTTTTAAAGTTTGTTAAAGCCATCTGTGTTAAGTGTATATGTTGTATTGATTACAAACTTACCTAATTAGGCTAATTACTTAATTATATACGTGTTCGAGTTAATTATATTACTCGGTATCGTGGCTTTCATACGAGATTAATACTGACATGTCTTTGATGATTTACGTATAGGAAAGTTAAATATAAACTATACTTAGTGGACGAATTTTAATCATACTTAGGGCAAGTGTTTTACAATTAATTAGTTAATTACACTCAGGATCAAGATCATTTGCGAAGCGGATATTGGTAGAAGATCGTTTCATTTTAATGCTAATGCGAATGCAAATGTAAAAATCTTCATCAATTAATATACGTACTTAAGTATTAGCATTTTTAATTTTTTCATTAATGATATACATTTTTTTCTTTATTAAATTACCATATATTAATAGTGATAAAAATTAATGTTTTTAATTGCAACAAATAATTAATGACGTGCGTGTATATTTATAGAAATAGAAACAACCTAGCTAATACAATATATAACAACTTTTATTTTGATTTATGATAAAAATTTCATCGACAGTTACTCTAGGAATAACAGGTTGATCTTCCCCAAGAGCTCATATCAATGGGAAGGTTTGGCACCTCGATACCGGCCCTTTGCTACCTGGGAATATAAATATTATGAATTATTGGCGACTTAAACATATTTTGTTGCTAATAGTCTCTTAATATAATATGTAGTTAATGTATATATATAGATCATCTCTAATTTTGTATAGAATAATAGTTTTGTTTGATTTTCTATTGTAAAATAGTTTTATTTAAAAAAAAAATTCTTGTTACTTATTGATTTTAAGATGTTAGACATCTGATGTATTGATATAAAAGGCGGATATCAATATATTAATTGTCTCTTAAAAAAAATTTGTAGAATTGGTTAATGGAGTTCGATATATATATATATATATATAGATTCCCTCAATCCCAATGTTAAATTAATTATAAAAGTATGTAGTTTTTAAAATCTTAATTATTTTTTGGTATCTAAAAACAAAAACAAAAAGTGATCAATAAACTTAACAAGCACATCCCCTCTAACTTTCTTATCATTAGTAATGATGAGTATTGGAGTCAGTGGGAATTAAATTAAAAATGACCTTAGACCTTGGTATTGAGGAATTAATTCAGAAGGGAAATTTCCCCATTATGATTATCATATGGTGGCTGAGTCAATGTCAATGACTAATACCACCAGATTCAATTCTTAAAACCCATCATCCAAATCACTATATATACATATGAGTGTGAATTACATAAAATCAAAATTCAAATTTTCAATTAATATATGCATATATGATATTTATATGCAACTTGTAGCCAGCAGCACTTTATTCTAGAGGATTAATTGATAAAATTCAGTGAGGTACATGGAATTTGAATAATTAATGTACTTCAATGTTAATTTTTTTTTTTCTCTTCTTGTAATGATTTTAATGTATAATCAAATGCAATCGATTCTCTTAAAAAAAATTTACTTTTTTTTTATTGTATGTTTGACAATAATATATACGAATACTCCATTATCTAACGTATAAAGGCAATCGATTATAAGAATATAAGCCAATTATTACTTCATTTGTATACTAGAGCCCAAGAGGAATTTATGCCATATTGATGACAAAATGATCAATTACATACGTGTATTTTGGATGAAATAATTATGGTTTTGAGATGTTTGATTTGGCTTCTTTTCTCGAATTGAAAGTATTGGTATATTTGATTTTAATCTAAAGATGTGATCATAATAGCAAAGTTCTAATCTTTAGTGACACATGAGCTTGAAATCATTGCTTGTTTACAAAATCGAATAAGCTAATCGTACCTCTCCACGTGACAATAACTATGCGTAGAATTTCTTCAAATTAATCAATCTTATGTTGCGCTGGTGGAATCAATCTATCAGTATCTTGGATCATCTTATAATTAGTAATGTATAACCTCCAATATGATGTCATAAAAGAAAGCGAAACACTTAAAAAGATGATTTAATAAAATACTTCACCTTTATGTCACACACATCTATTATTTTTATCATATCACAATATAATAAAATATAATAATTCCTCAATCGCCTAAAACTTTAGGACCAAATTAAAATAATAAGAAAGGAGTCAATTAATTTTCCACCAAGAAGGAAAAGATAATATAAGAAATGAGTTAAAATAAGAAAAAAGCAAGAATGAGTGGGAGGAGGTGGCGTCCGGCAGTTTGGGTGGGAAGCAAGACGGAAGTGTGCTTCCAAAACGGTGCCGTTGGTTTTTTTCTGGTTTACATTTATTTATTAGTATTAAATAAAAAAAGAAAGGGCACAAGTCAACAAGAGGAAGAGGAAGAGGAAGGTGCGCGTGCGGGTGAATGGGTCCCACTCCCCATAAGACCTAAGAGTCAGAGCCTGATAGTGACGCTGTTACACTAAAACATTCCTCATTTCTAATCATTTCTTGCCCCGTGCTTTCTAATTACCCAGAAGTCTACACACCTATGTTCACACTTCACATCATCTTTAGTCTCCTATTTATCTATTTATTTTCAATTTTTTTATGCTTTTTTGTTGCTATTTGAATAAATAATATTATTGTTATTGAATATAATTTGATAACTTACAGTTATTGAGATATTTTAACATGTGTTTTATAGGTAAGGTAAATAATGGATAAGCTCGACTAGATGAATCGATCATTACATCTGTTAGTGTGTGTGAAGAAGTATGTTTATATATCAAAAAGTTGATCTCAAAATTGAAAAAGAAGATAAAACTCTTTTATTCTTACTTCTGCCGGATTCATATGATATTTCGTGAAGATTTTGTTATAAGTGCCGAGCAAGACACATTGGAGTAGGAGCATGTTAAATTAAGTGTCAACTTTATCTCATGAGAAAAAAGAGGTGAGACAAAGCTCTGCTTTAGTTGCTTGAAAACGAATTGTAAGAAAAGGACAACTCGTGGTGGATCTATGAATAATGAGTCAAGGTAAGAAAAATGATAAAATTAGGGATAATTTGCTCGTCACATACAATGGAGATATCCTCACAGTCTCAAGTTGATCCGTTTGGACACGTCTTCTCAGAATAATTGGATTCTAATTAATTTTGACTCATTTGCATATCTCCTAAAAAAATTATTTTAATTCACTTAAAATGAAGAGTATAGATATTTTGTCTTTGGGCGATGGTTCTACTTAATTAATGTTATGGATGCGAAGTGGTGAATATCAAAAAAAATATTTGGTGGAGTGGTTGGTATGTAGTGTGGTGTGACAAATTTCTCAAAAATAGGAAGGAATGTAATGTCCTTAAGTCAATTGGATTCCAACATTTGTGAACATTCACTTGAAGATAGAGTCCTCAAAGTCCTTATTTTATTTTATTTTATTTATTTATTTATTTTATTACTATTATTATTATTTGGGGGCGGGGGGGTGTGGAGTCTTGAACGTCACACATGGTAAAAGGGCCCTAATGGAAGGAAGGCATTACTAATTTTGATGGGTCGTTGGCGAGATTCTTGAATGGTGCTCGGATTGCTATGGTTGCTACAGATTCATGGAGATATTTTATTTGGTGGCAGGATAAATCTTTTGAAGCCCACTTTGCCTACCTTATCCAATTTGGGAGAGGATTTTTCTGATTTAAGGGTGGTTATAGAAGATTCAAGATATATATTGATTTCTTCGTTTAATGCTTTTCGTTTTTCATTTATTCGTAGCAATCATAGGCCAGCTATACGGATGATGGCCACCTTCCTCCCCGCTAAGATTGTTAAAACTATTCAGATATCCGTCCATTCATATCTGCATGTATTCGAAATTGATGGATATTATCAATCTACTAAAAAATTCAAATATATCCATATCTATATCCATCACTAAAAATTTTCAGATATGGATATATGTATAGCGGTATCAATACTCGAAAATTATCCACATTTGTGCATAATTTTATATATAATTATTTATATAAATAATATAATGTGTATGTATTAAATAATATATAAAAGTAAAATTTAAAAATTATACACTATATATTAAAAATTTAGGCTATGTTGGAATATTTGAAATAATTTTACCCATCAATTTTGATTTTTAAGCATTAGTAAAGCAAATTTAGATATCTAAGTAACAAATTTGAATATCAAATGAAGAATGCAAATAATGGATAAAATAATATCTCGATATGTTTCCTAATTATTAAAACGTATTCCAGATATCCGAATATTCCTCCGTTATTTGATGGATACGAATACATATATTAATTTTAAGTACCGGTAAAATTCGAATCTGAGTATTTACATCCAGATAATAACCATATGTGGATACGAATGTACTGATATTCGGATGCGAATATCCAAATTGGCAGGCCTACTCTCAACTTTCTCACATTAATATTGTTTGAGTTTCATTATTTATAATATTCCACCGTTTTATTAAAACGAAAAAAAAAAGTCTTCATATTACTAAAAGGCAATCTCATTCCAATAATAATAATAATAATAATAATAATAATAATACTAATAATATTTGCTTGAATCCTATGTCAAGCAAATAAAAAATTAATCCAAAACCAAGTTCAAATCCCAACATTAATGTCATTCTATTTCGCGGTTGTCGCTAACTAATTTGGATATGTCATCATCAATGTCAGAAATTTGTAATCAAGGAAATCCATCCGCATACTAGGTTTCCCCCTAACGTCCAGTCATACTCATGTTAACAGCTTTAATTATGTCTTAAGATTGTGGACATACATATATATAACTTGGGCGTGAATAATCAAATCCTGCTGCTCTCATTAATTACTCATTTCTTAAGGGCTTGGGGGCATTTATATTTGATTGATAGTAACATTAATTATGATTTTTTGTCTTAATTGCATTGCTATGTTTATAAAGAGCCTAACATTAATAGTATGGCCATGTTATGTCATTTTGGGTGTATGCACAAAACAGTGGGTTTAAGGTGTCATTCATTACTTGCCTGTCATTATTTCCCAAATAGGGTTTAGGGACAAAAGTGAAGTACTAATTACATTGTAGGGACTAAGGTAAATTATAATCGAAAATCATAAGAGAATATAAAGAATATATATAATATTAATGATTTGGGGTATATCATTAATCTAGGTCCAATTGGCATCTCTTGGTCCTTAACAAAGACTTGTTCGGTGATCGAGGTCGGCTGCATGCATTCGATGGTTCAAACTGGACTCTAAATCAACCCACAAAGAAAAAATTTAGATCCTAGTGTGTTTAGGAATTTTCCCATGTTAGAAGGGTAAAATTGATCTTCTGAGATTGTTGGGCTTATTCCTTGGCCAGGACATCTAGATAAAGGTCCATGGACTATTATCGGATTACGTACTACGTAGATAGCAAATTCTAAACCATCTCTTCCCTAAGACAAATTTATTGATAAAAATCTCATTTTATTATTTTTTCATATAAGGAATTAAACTCCTACGAATTCTACACCAAAGTTGGTCAATATATTCGATGATCATTTTAAAAACATAACATATGACATAATTAAGTGATGACATCATCACTTTAAAATTCTTATGAAAAAACAAAAACCAATTATCAACCAACCCATTTAGATATTTAGTGGCTACATCACTAAAATGTAACCACACACACTTAATTATCAACCAAAAATCCCCAAAAAAACACAATTAGAGGTCCTAATTAGATACTAATAATGAGTCCATCTAATTAGATATGCACATAGTACTTGATAAAGAGGTAGTACTTGAGGAAATTATAATCAAGTTAATCATAAGTACATGAAGTGATCACATACATTCATATCTTTACCTTGTCCTGAAAATGATGTAATAGTGACATAAGTTTGAGGTGTACAAGGTGACAAAGGAGACAAAGTTGCAAAATCTTTCAAAGAGAAGTGATGATCCCTTGAGATGCATTTTCCAATCTTGTAAATTAAGGGGGAAACATGTCAATTGTCAGACGCGAAAGAATTAACAGTTAACCAGGAAAACAAACAGAATACAGAGCCAAAAAAGAAGACCTTTTTTTGGTCCACTTGTTCAGTTTCCACCTTGCTTTGTGCCTTTCATTTTTTCCAAGTCCAGTCCAGGGCCATTACTCAATTTTTGAATTTTTGGGTCAACTCTAAATTAGAGTTAAAATTAAAAATAAAAAATAAAAAAGGAAGGAAGAAGAAGAAGAAAGAGAAAGAGGAAGGAAATTCACATATATTCCGGCAACCTTAGCCATCATGGCTAGGTTTACTTTGTCAAGACTTGCACCCAACTTTGATCTTTAATTTCTGTTAAAATTCACTTGTGGTTTTTGGCATTTTGCGCCTCTGAATTACAGTATCTTAGCAACTTGTATCCTTAAAAAAATAAAAATAAAAATAAATAAAATAAAATAAAAAAATTATGAATGGTATATGACAAATTGCATGCTTTAATTAACAAATTTTTTTGGTCGCGTTGCATCCCAATCAACTCTTTAGGTAAAAGTTTGGCAAAAACTAAATTTTGCCTAGGCAATAGGGGCAGATTGGTCAATTTGGAGTCCTTTCCTTCAATTTAATTAATAAGAACATTTTTCTTTTACTTCCTCTTCATTTTTTTCCTTTTTCCTTTTTCCTTTTTTTTTTAGTTTAATGTGACTTACAAGCTCCGTGTTGGTTCGGTCCCTTACCACTTTTTGCACCAAAGTTTAATGTTTAGCATGAGGATTGGTTCTTTGATTTGCTTATAAGAGACAACCTAGAATTGCGATCTTATTTGTTACCTATTATTATAAATTTCAATCTTATAAAAATGTTTTTTTGCATGTAGTACAACTCATAAGTTTTTACATTTTTTGTAGTCCCTTCATCTGATCATGTGATCAAGTGCTCATATAATCGCAAATGGAGATTTTTTTGAAAGTAAATTAGTAGGAGCTTTAAAATGTTTTTAAAGAGGCAAGATATTTTTATGATTAATTCTAAAGCGATTTAGATCATGCAAGGAGGAGGAAATTTTACAATTCTAAAGAAAGGTGTGTATTAATTAATATAAAGCAAGAATTCGAGATACTTTTGCCCTAGTGTGCAATGTGTTAAATAATTTAATCGGAGGCTTCAATATAATATTTTTTGCAATTTAAAGGTGCAAAGTGATAGATCCTATCATGGGGATGCAAAATGTCAAAATTAATCCTAACCAGAACTTTATGTTAGTGTAGTACGAGATATTTATGCAACTATAACCTCAAAACAATATGATCCTTGAATCATTGCGTGATTGTTGATATGTGTGATGCAATTTGGATGTGACTTGTGAGAATAATCATTAATCCCGGACCAAATATGTCACTTGTCTGAGTAATGGGTCAATTATTATTTCTACCATCGAAACATTGTCAGCCGTAATGACTTTGGAGCTTGACTTTGGCGAGGGTTTTCAGTTTTTTTATTATTTTCTACGAAGTTTCTTTTCGATTAATTAGGAAGTAAGAGACGAAGTGGAATTGTGGGAAAATGTCGCCTTGTACATTAAAATCTAGTCAAGGAAAAACATGTAATGCATGTTTGTAATGATGAGTTGGGGAAAATAATTAAGGTTTAGGGAAGGGCTATAAGTGGAGAATTATGGGGGCATTAAAGAAAGTAATAAAAAAGTTCATCACAAATATAATTTTGTAATGGATCATTTTGTTCCGTCACAAGTTTGTTAATATATCTTGTTAGATATTAACTTTATGACGAAATTGAAATTCGTCACAAAACTAATTTTTGAATAGAATTTTCCATTACAAACTGAAATATAGTTGTAGAAATTTATTACAAGTTCGTTATAAGTGTATCATTTATACATATTTTTCCTCCTTTTTTTGTTAGTGAACGAGTGTCTTCAGACTTACTTGGGCTATTTATAGAATATGTCCAAAGTATGTTTGGATTTACTTTCCCAACTAAAGTAAGTGCTGGAGAAACATAAACTAATTTGCCTGATTCTGTGAAACTCATAAGTATATATGGTGTCACTAAAGCAAAAACCAAAATAGGTATCCACAATATTGCTACAATTGGAATGAAATTAAGTTTGATTAAACTCAATAAGCGATATGTACATTATAATTTATACTCTAATTTATTTTACTTTAATTTAGGCTATTACTTTTCTGAAAAAATAAAAACTATTAAGCTAGAAAATGTGAACAACTGAATCCGAAGATAAAAATAAAAATAAACTGTAATAATTTTATGATTCCATTTCATATATGTAATTGTAATTATGGTTCAAAACTATCTCTTTGTGACAATTTGCGTTAGGGGTGAGCACGGGACAGGACGGGTCGGGATTTTGCATGTCTTGATCTTGTCTTGGTTTTGGTTCGGGACACAAAAAATTGTCCATGTCCCGGTCTCGGTCTTGACTCGTTCCAGTCTTATCCCATCCCGAAAAAATCAGGACGGGACCAAGACACAATCTTTTAATTCTGAGCTAAAAAAACGAAATAAGATGTCAAACTGAGCTTAATTTAAACTAGGCTTAATTAAAATATAATATTGGGCTTAATTTTTTGGGAGAAAATTGGACTTAATTACTTATTCAAAATTTTGAGTTTGATTTTAATAATAATAATAATAATAATAATAATAATAATAAATATAATACATTCTATATTATATATTATATAGCCAATAATAATTACATAGATGATTACAATAATAACAATAAGAAAAATAATA
The DNA here is from genome assembly GCA_014898755.1 of Handroanthus guayacan. NCBI lineage: Eukaryota > Viridiplantae > Streptophyta > Magnoliopsida > Lamiales > Bignoniaceae > Handroanthus > Handroanthus guayacan. The sequence continues at coordinate 251,936 of JACFYI010003590.1, read as the reverse complement.
ATTAATAAATAAACAAATAATAAATATAAGTAACTAGGACGGTCCCCATTTTTTAACGGTTGTCCTGATCTTGTCGCAATGCTCAACTGGGATGGGATTTTTTCCAATTTTTCGAGAAGGGCTGGGACGGGACAACCTGGATGTGCCGACCTGTGTTCACCCTGGTTTGTGCTGTGCTCCCATGCAAGGATTTCACCCCCATTGCACAAAGGTTACTAGAATTAATAAGTTTGGACCAAAAGTTTGCCCCCGGCTCCGAATATTTTTGCACAGAAATTAGTAGAATTAATAAGTTTGGAGTAATATATTTTGTTTTAAAAACTTCTTTGTATTCGTTTTTTGTCTGGGATTTCCTTATAGCCTTATGGCCCATCCAACAATCTAGTGCAATATTCTCCCCTTGCTTGTGGAAATAGCCCGATTTGGGAGAACTACGTAAAAGCTTGTGTCATTTATTTTATACTAGGAATTGTTTCCAGTGTTTTGGGATCCTGGGCTTGGAGAAATTGAGAAGTTCATTTTAATAACTTGTTTCCATTATGGAATAGGGATGGTAGAAATTTCAACACATCTGGGATTAAAAGGATGCCTACAAACTGGTCTCGTTGGAGGGTCAAACTCATCATAAAAGCAATTTTGCACCTTCCCAATCTTTCCTTTGTGGATTTCTGTTTGAAAGAAGAGTTTTACAAGTGTGAGCTATGTTAAACATTTTAAAATGATGTTAGCATGGTGTGTTGGTATATAGTCCACTTTGTTTTATACTTTCTCAATTTAACAGCGTCTTCGTTATAAAAATATGTGTCTCACACCCCCTGTCTGGGGGCCTAGTGGACACAAGAGTTGCTTGAAAATTCTCTATGTATGATTTGAAATTGAATTATAAACAACTATTCAAAAAAATATTTAATAGTTGTAACTTGTATATGAATTCTTTGACGAAAGATGATGACTTTTTAATTAGTTACTCCATTGGAATGGGGTACCACACTATGATTATTATCTTGTGCTCATTCTGTTTTATCCTTATTATCTAGCTAGGTAACACATCTGACTATCCCGTTAATTAGATTTTGATTTTAGCGCGTCCACTTTCAAGTTTCAAGTGTGCAAGTAAACTGAAATAGTTTGGCCTGTGATTGGCACATGTCCTGTCAGCAGAATCAGCATTTCTTCTTCTTCGTCTTCTTCTTTCCCAGGTGTTCTGATGTGGGGAATTGACCCCAGATTCCGTGTGGAAATTTGGTCAATTATTGGGCCCTTTTTCATCAGAAAGCATAAATCCCTTGTTGAAAATGAAGATATTTTTTCTTTTTCTGTTTGCTTTTAAAAAAAATATAAAAGAAATGTCGATTCACTATTAGGAAAAATTTTACAGAAAGATTCATTCGAATAACGCACGGGAAATTTGTTGCCCATATAATGAGAAGGAAGATTGAAATGATGGTATGGGAACAGAGATGAAACGAGTAATCCAAAAATAATTAGAATAAAAATATAGTTTTAGCTGTCTCTAGGCATGCTCTTTGAGATATATATATATATATATATCTAGGCATGAATATATATGCACACACGAGTATTTAGTGCATATTCAATGTGTATCATACATAAAGTATTTAATATATATTATATATAATAAAGAATGACTTATAATTTTGTGTGTATTTAATAATTAGAACATGATTAATATATTTACTATTTTTTGAGAAAATATATTTAATATAAATGTATATATATACAATTTAATATAAATAGATAATTAGAGAACTTGATGTTGTGATAGTTTTTGGGATGAATAAAATTAAGGGGTATTTTAAGTATAACACATGCATGAAATCACATTACTAAAATAACTACTTAAGAGCGTTATATAAAACCACGCTACTAAAATAACTATTTAAGAGTCTCACACTTTATATATAGTATAGATATGTACACATACATTACAAAAGAATATAATACAAGTGATTTAAAAAAAAAAAAAAAAAAAAAAAAAAAGAGGGGTGAGAATGTAATGTAGCAATGACTTCTATTTGTCACTAATGACGCATTTAGGTGACAATAATTTCTGTATTATCACAATGTAGCCCAATTAATTATTATCGACAAAAGTGGTCTTTTAAGTTGTCAATATAAACAATTGGTAACATGCATATAGCTATAATCTAGTGACAATAAAAATTACCACAACAAGTTGGTGACAAGATTTTCATTATCATTAGATATTTAACTATTATACATGTATCACTAATTATCAATAATGATAATATAAATATAATTTTGTCATTATTAAGCTCTTACAATCATTTCTGTGATTACAACATATAATTTCTTTTTCTAATTTTAGTTTGTTAATTTTCTTTTATATATTTGGATGGAGGATACAATTATTGATCAAATCCACATCTATCATTATATTATACAAGAATATAATAACTACAGATCAGTAAGAATAAAAGCCTTTGCATTGTTCGTGAAGATGATCTAACTGAAATTGTTAAAGCTAGAGGGTGTTCGTGAAGATTTTGTATTGCCCGTAAGATATTGTTAGTAATTATAATTTTGTAATTTTATAATTAATATGATTAAGATTAAAGGAGGATATTAATTTCTTAAAGTTAGAACTTATATATATATATATATATATATTCCAAAAAAGCTTATATGACCTTAGCATTTTATTTCAAGAGCTCATTAGTTCTTTATTTACTAAATTCTTTTAACATCTTATAAGCTCTCATATATTTTATAAGACGTTTTGAAAATAAGTTCACCCAAACACCCTCCTATTATCACAAAATGATGCACCCAGTCCAAGTGTCCAAGTTCAAGTACCTCTTGACGTCGAGTGATCCGGCCCTGCTGGTTCACGTGACGGTGGGTGATGTGTGTCAGTTTAGGGCGACACAAATATAAAGTTACAAATTGTTGGCATGTCGAACTAAGACTAGCTGAAAGACAGCAGCAGAAGTTTGTGACCACTTGTGAAATGTGTCAACGTGCACGCAAGCTGATGAGCGATACCTGCGATGGCATCAAAACCATTGGGTAAGACATGTGGATGAAAACTGCAAGGTCAGGAAATGAACATTGAGCAACAAGTGCTAGGCGCTGGGCCACAAGTGATGGGCATGTAGGCAGGCTTGCTAGGGACGTGGCACTGTGTGCTGAGATTATGTTAGCCGAATGACAAGTAGGGGCTCAGGCACGATGAGCGTAGCATCATGTAAGATGGCTTGAATGAAGACCTTAATTCAGAGACTACTTAGCAGAATCTAGTGCAAGTAGAATTCTAGTTAGGACTTTTTCGTTACTTGTAATGCTTTAGCTAGTTGTATTTGGCCCAAATGTAACTTAATTCGCACAGAATTTTGAACAGAATGGATGAGGAAAATTGCCAACTAGAAATTTCGCAGGGAACATTTATATCGAAAAAAAAGAACTCATTTTCTTCATGTTAATTGGATTTCGTTAAATTAGATGTCACCATGTATGTTTTCTCTATTTTCCCCTTTAAACTTTTTTTAAATGTGAATTTTCATTTTTCTAATATTAGTGTACACTCTGTTAGAAGATTGAATTGTCAAAAATAATACGTTAAAACAATTATGATTTCAAATTTATTATAGTTTCACACACTGATTGGAATCAACTCATTTCGACCATCTCTGACTTCACCATTAGAACAAAATATCATTGGCATTAAAATTCCTAATCATACAGAAAATCACTATGATGTGGCGAAATTTTCGCTCTTACTTCTTAATTTCTATCTACTCCGCACCATAAGGATGGCTCTTAATTAATTGAGGAGACCAAAATTATCTTCTGGATCCATCTAATTAATCAAGGACAACATTATCTCAAGTAATTAGTGAAAATGATGAATTAACCAATAATGTAATCCTGGAATATGTATATACATGATTATCTACACATAATTGATTGCATGAACGCACTTGGAAAGTGGGATAATTAATTATACACATCAATTACACTACACATGAAATTTCATCATGTCATGAAATATTTCTCAACAAGCTTAATGCACACGCCTGCGTTTGTTTATCCTAAATAAAAATGAAACGTGTTTATTTTATCATTTTTACACATAAATTAAATACGTTTTTCTTTTATGTTCGTACCATTTCATTTTCTTTTACTTATTTATTTATTTATTTATTTATTATTATTATTATTATTATTATTATTATTATTATTATAGAAACAATGCTTTTGCTTTTAATTCTTTAAAATTATTTAGAAAAAAGCTAAATGAATTAAACCGTCATCAACTTCTGTAATTTAATTTTTTGGTATTTTTACTTTTTTTTTTTCAAAGCACTCTCAATTTTCTCTACAATTTTTTTTCACAATTCTTCATAGGAATGCAAATGAACCTAGCCTGAAGTCCAAAAAGTGTTTCGAGTTCAAAGGATTCGCACTTGAGCAAACGTCGAGCTGAACTTGTATATATAGCTTTGAGCTGAGCTTGAACGTAATAATTCTTGTTTGTAGGTTCAAGAATTGGTTCTCAAGCCCTTTTATTAAAAAATATTTATATATACAAAGATAAATTTATAAATAATAAATTAAGTTATTTATAAAGTAATAAAATTTTTGAGCTCGAGCTGACGGGGTCAAACTTATTACTTGAACATAATAATATAATCGAGCTCAAACTCGAGTCCGTGATTTTGTCACAAATTCAAGCCAAACGAACCGAATCAAGTTGAGTTCAAGCCCCATATTTTTCCGCTCGTCGAGCTCAAACTCTATTCATTTGTTTCGAGCTTGAACTTGAAAAAGATAGTCAAAACTTGAGTCAGCTCTACTTCTTTAAAACTTGCAAACATCTTTACAAGAAATCTTGGAGCTCTGCTCCGCGGGCCTAGACAGATTCTCTTTCTGCAACTATCATCATTAATATATATTTACTGGTTTAATATATGCAACTTACTTGCCTTGGACAAATTGGGTTTGCCCCACGGAGTAGCATACTTACAATATTAGTGACCTACAGATAAAGCCCAAAAAAAACTCGAAAAGAATCCATTAATACTCGTGAATAATTGGAATTAAATTTTCCATTTCATTTCTTGTCCAGTGGATTACACAAACTCGGCATACAATATACTATATTTTAACTAATAATAACAAAAAAAAAATATATCAAGCAAAAGCAATATATATATATATGATAATTTAGAATATTATCAAAATATTTAATTAATCAATTAAGCAGAAAAATCAAATCCAGGCCAAATATTTAAAAAAAAAAAAAACATATAATGACATAAACGAAAATGAATGGTACATGTTTGACAAACATCCCACACAATAATTATGGCGATAGAGGATGAACAACTTTGTACATCAATCGTAGTTAGAAGAAATTAATTGAAAAGTTTAATTAACTAATTTTATATAATACATAAAAATGATTGGTTTGTGAATAAAAATTGATAGTAATTTCTAAGAAAAACCTGATGCTAATTAGCATTTTAATTAGCAGGCTATGGTAATTAGCATTTATACAGTAGTTCTGTTTAAATACACTAAATTTGTATGCAACACAAATAAGTCATTTTGTTTGGCACAAGTGACCAACTTGCAGATTTAAGTTTGTTTAAGAAACTTAAAATAGGGCTACCCAGAAAAAAGAAAAAAGAAACTTAAAATTGGGCAGCCCAAACATGACTTGCCCAAATGGACCGAAGCTGATTTTTGTTGGCGTTGATAATATACTCCAAACGTGATATATATTGGATCAACCCAATCTTAGTAATTTTTTTTTTTTTCACACTTTTCATATTTAATTTTCTCAGAACCAAACAAATCGAGACTCCAAAATTAATTTTTCTTCAAAATATTAGTAACGTGGTGTTTGCAACTGATTATAAAAATTACTTATCTTATTATAAATTATTGAAAGCTCTTTTTAAGTATTTGAAAACTCTACTTCTACTATAAGTTTTTTTAAAATTAATCAACGATAATCTATAATTTTGTAAGCAGCCTCAAATGTGTTGTAAGCTATTCCGAATAAAAGTAGATAATTATAATTCCAAACACCATCATTTTTGGTAAGCTTATAGTTAAGTATTTGATAGTTTTCAAATACCAAGTGCTTTTAATTATAATATATATATATATATTTTAACTCTCAACAAAAATAATTAATTATATGTTTGCACAATCTATTGCAAACACCACCTAAAACTTCCTGAACCATTTAAATCCATCAATTATAGAAAGTAGATGGGTAAAATACATATTACCTCTTGTTTTATTGCAAAAGAGAATATTAACCCATATATTTTTCTAATTCTGACATACTCCCTAGTATTAACACCAAATATATCAAATAGTTCAAAAATAACCCTTTATGAGTATGATTTAGATCTTATGACTATGTTATTCTCAAATGTAAGGAGGTTTTTGACAACGAGGAAATATAGGATGTCATCTTTCTCTTAGCAATAATATGTACAAAAGTGATAACTGATGAATATTTTACCCCAGATAAGTAAGTATTTTGATAGTTATTTTGTTATGTGTATATATATATAGTTTTCGATTATTGTCCAGTATAAAAGTAATATTTAATAATATAAAATTTTGATGCAATACTACAAATAATATAACAATATTTGCATATATCCTCAGGACCAAATTAAACACATATATCTTCATCATCAACACATTAGATCTACAAGCCAATCCTACACACTGTCAAAATATGTTCTCTCACAAAACAACTTCAGACAATATACACACATACATATGTATATGTATATGTATATAATTAAAATAAAATCAATCAAGAAATCGTTTCCTATACTGTAATTACATTAATCAAAAGCTAATTTAACAATTCGAATAATTCTAAAGGAAAACACATCTGAAGGCAAGAAACTGATGAATATTAAAGAATCAAGAATTAACACTTTTCAAAGTTTCATACAAAATTAAGGACAAAAAATCATCATGAAAAATACATCATTACTTGAAGAAGAATTAATGATTTCAGCTAGAATATTTCAGAATACACAGTATTGAAATGGAGACTAACTTCACATCTTGACACATCATGTCCTAGTATTGCTCCAAAACCAATTAAAAACGGGTTTTGTCAAATTCTTTCTTGAGGGGTTGAAACCTCTTACCACAGTTAACGCAAACCACAACTAAAGAAGAAGTCGCTCCCCGACAAGCATACTTGCACCATCTTCCACACCTCGGACACGCCTTCTTTTCTTTCTTCATCACATGATCATGCCGATGTCTCTTTGAACCAGATATCACTGATCTGTCCGAAACTTGTATAGAATGATCCCTTCCACGTAAAGAACTTGTCCGAATCACCGAATCTTGAAACCGGATGCAGTATTGACGACGACTCATTAATCTTGCAAGATCCATGATCAACAGGAGGATGCTTTTGCGCGGTGTGATGAAGTTTCTGATCAAGACGTTTCTTGATCTTTTCTATCTCCGAAGAAGGAAGAACATTAATATCGGAGTTTCTTGATGTTCTGTCTTGGCTTTGGTTTTCCGCAACATACATGAAAAATTTCGCAAGAATGGCAGGATTTTTGTCGGCCCCTTTGAGTTTCTTGTCTTCACCTTTGGACTTGGGAGTAGTGGTTTGGAATTTCAAGGCCAAGGTGCGAATCATCAATTGATCAAACATGGTTGGAGAAATTGTTGAGAAGTGTGGAGGAGGGAATTCTAGTGTTTGAGAAAAGTCAGCGTAGGTAGTGTTGATTTTCTTGTAAATGTTCTATATATATATATATATATATACACTAGTAATTGTGGCATACTCGATACGTGTGACTAAATTTTTTGTTTACAAAATTAGAGATACTTATTTATTTTTAATAATAAAAAATATTTTATTATATAGAATAAGATGATCAAAAGATAAATTTGAAAACACTAAATTTGGAAAAAATAAAAGTATAATTGAAGAAAAGAATGAAATAAAAAAATAAATATTAAAAAAGAAGAATTAAAGAAAAATATATATATTTTTATCTTTTATAACTACTTTATTATTATTTTTTGAAATACGGTTAATTTTGTACATTTAACATGACGGACAAAAAAGAGCTACTTTTAACCCTCTTACTTTATATATAGTATAGATAAGTGTTGTCATGCATGTTACCTTAACCTCAATGGAAACGGATTACGATGTCGTATAAATGGTGAAATGCGACTCAGTTTATTTATATGTTTGGTTTCTATAATCCTAGATTGAGAAAAACTAATAAAAGAAAGTAAGAAATTTGGCAGCAACTAATGCTACAAATTAGACTAAAATTTTATTTGTATTTATGTGGCTTTACCTCTACTTGTATTAGATGAGTAAAGTTTCCTTTATCAATATCAATAATATGAGCACATGAAGTTGTTCTTAAATTGTATCCCACGGAGTCAATTTTATTCATTTGGACAATGAATTATATATATATATATATATTTTAGAGAAGATTACACTCAACCGAATTAATACATCAACATAAATATTTCAATACATTTAAATATCAAATCTATTAACAAGAATAAGCAAGCTAATATACAGTAAAATTTAAAGCTATTGTGCAGTAGAAAGAAAGCCCATGCTCGTTTCATGAGAGTCAAACTCATAATCTCATGATTATAAGACCTTTTTCTAAACAATTAGCATCTTAGAGTTGGACTTACTTGACTTGGACTAATTGAGTTTGCCCCAAGGAGCAGTATGCTTAGAGTTGGCCCACTGGTTCACTTTAGTTTTGCCATATTAGCGAACTACAGATAAAGCCCAAAAGTTAACAAACGTGACAGGAATCCAGTAATACCCATGAAGAATTGGAAGTTAAGTCACCTAAAATTTTTTCTTCTCATTTTTCTTTTCATTTCTTCCTCAGTAGATTACACGAACTCTCCACACACAATATAGGGCAGAAGGGGGTGCAGTTTTGAATGATTTCACGTGTGGTTTCATAAAAATTAATTTCAAATTTTCATTTTTATTAAGTAAACTTTAAGTGTAGTTTTGAGAGATTTCAGATGGTTTTAGGTGTTTCGACGATTTTAACTAATAAAAAATATACAATCATAAAAGCAATATATATATGTATATATGTATATGATGATTTAGAATATTAGCCAAAACATTTAAATCAATTAAGCAGATGATGAAATCCAAGCCAAATATTAAAAATCTTAAAAAGATATAATGACAAACTAAAATGAACAATATGACTTCTATAAGAAGAAATGAAGAAAACAAGAATGAAACTCTTTATGCACTTGAAAATTGGAGAGTAAAACTGACGATGATCAAGGGAGTTCAACGCCCTTTTCATAGATGATAAGAAACCCTAATTAGCTGTTAAAAGAAAAAAAAAAAAAAGTAACTAACGTAACTAACAGACAGAAGTTAAAGAAAAAGAATAAGCGCGGCACTCACGTCCGTTGGTTTAACTAACTATAACAGAATTTTGAATTAATGCATGCAACATGTTTGATAAAACGCTGCGATTAGACTCTGCTTCAGCAACATGCACCAGGCTTTGACGAACTAAATTCCTTTAGGTTTTCTCCAACTGTGTGGCCTGCCTACTTTCTTGACAAATTAACATCCCGCAGAACAACTATGAGAATAGAGGATGAACAGATTTATATATCATTCCTAGTTGGAAGAAATTAATTGAAAAGATTATTTGGCTATTTTTATATATGCATGAAAATGACTACGAAAATTGATAGTCATTAATAAGAAATACCTAATGCTAATTAGCATTTTAATAGCAGGTTATCGTAATGAGATCTAGAAGCCAGTCCTTTCAAAATCTGTTCTCTCCCAAAACAACTGCCGACAATATATATATATATATATATACACACACATGTAATTTAAATAAAGTGATGAATATCAAGAATAAAGAATTAACACTTCTCAAAGTTTCATACGAAGTAAAGGAGTGACAATCATTACGATCAAAAATACATCATTACTGGAAGAAAAATTAATGACATTCGCTGGAATATCATTTCAGTACTGTACTTAAAAGGAACTAATTTCACATCTTCATACATCGTGCACCAGTATTGTTCCGAAACCAATTAATAACGGGATTTGTCCAATTCTTTCTTGTTGGGTTGAAATTGAAACCTCTTACCACAGTTAACACAAACCACAACTAAAGAAGACGACGCGCCCCGACAATCATACTTGCACCATCTTCCACACCTCGGACACGCCTTCTTTTCTTTCTTCACCACACGATCAAGATGACGTCTCTTTGAACCAGATGACACTGATCTGTCTGAAACTTGTACAGAATTATGATCTCTTACATGTAAAGACCTTGTCCGAACCACGAAATCTTGAAACGAGAATCTTGAAACCGGCTGCAATATTGACGACAATTCATTAATCTTGGAAGATCCATGACCAACAGGAGGATGCTTTTGCGCGCCATGAAGCTTCTGATCAAGTCGTGTCTTGATTTTTTCTATCTCCGAGTAAGGAAGAACATTAATATTGGGGTTTCTTGATGTTCTGTCTTGGCTTCGGTTTTCCGCAACATGCATGCAGAATTTCTCAAGAATGGCAGAACTTTTGTTGGCCCCTTCGATTTTGTTTTCTTCACGTTTGGAGTTACAAGTATTGGTTTTCAAGGCCATGGTGCGAATAATCAATTGATCAAACATGGCGATTAGAGATGGATATCTGTGAGGAGGGAATTTTAATTAGTGTTTGAGATAAGACAATGAAGGAAGTGTTAATTTTCTTGTAAATTTATGAGGACTGAATTGGCGTAAATGTTATCTATGAGAGTTAATTATTTTCATTTTACCTACTTACCTTGACCGAAATGGAAACGGATTACGATGTTGTGTGACGGTGAAATAGCACTCGGATGATTTAGGGAAAATTATAAATTTAGTCCCTTAATTGTGACCTCTTTTATTTCAGTCCATTTGGTTTGGATGTTAGCACTTTTGGATCATTTTCTTATGAAATTTTGCACATTTAATATAATTTTTTGTAATTTTAATTCATTGGACTCTAATTTTTGAACTTTTGCCCGAAATGGTCCTAATAAGCTCTAATCGGTCTACAAATACGGACAATATTCACTTTAAACAGACACGAATAATATTTTATATAAACTATTATGAATTCGAACGATAATCAAATTTTTTAATATCCATTGAGCATTAAGCAAAGGCTTGCCATTTCACTGCTGCCTCATTGATTTCACTTAATAAAGAAAATCAAAAAATAAAAATAAGCTACATAAAAATTTTATGGAAATAAATAAATGTTGCAATTTTTTTTTTTAAAAAAGAAGCTTAAAAAAATGTTGGAAAAAATTCGAAAACAAGATAAAAGATTTATGTAGTTTACTTCATATAAGTTTGATTAACTTCCCTACTGTGTTTTTTGCAATATAAAATTTGTTAATTGCTTTTTATTCTTTTATATAATTTTTTTTCTGCACAATAGAGTTCTTGTTTCCATATTAATTTCCCTATTTTCATGTAATTTTATTTTCATTCTTTGATTTCTTTATTAAGTTAAACTGATGAGGTGGCACCGATGACAGCGTGGCAAGCATTTGCCACATGCCCAAGAACCAAATTTATTGAGGCTTCTTAGGACAATTTCTGGCTTAATTTAAAAACTTAGAATCTGATGGATTATAATTGTATAACAGTGAAAATTTTTATGGGAAAATAGATCAAAAGTGCCAACCCCAAATTAAATGGACTGAAATAAAAAAGAAACCATAGGCAAATGACTCAACTTGCAATTTTCACGTTGATCTATAAGTTTCCTATAATTTTAGATTGAGAAAAACTAATAAATGAAAGTAAGAAATTGGCAGCAACTAATACGACAAATTAGACTAATGATGGCAAAAGCAATTTTTATTTGTATTTACGTGGCTTTACCTCTACATGTGTTAGATGAGTCAAGTTCTTTTACCAATATCAAACCGTTTATTAAAATAAAATGATTTTCCTTGAAAAAAAAAAATTCGAGAATCAATAATGATAGCATATGAAGTTGTTTTTAATTGTGCCTCATGGAGTGAAATTTATCTGCTGGACAATGAATAACAAGCATATAATTTTTGGTAGATTAATTTAGGATTGGAGAATTATTTTTTTAAAAAAAAAAATCTGGAAAGATAAAAAAATGGGTGAATTACAAAAGCTACTCCTGAGATTTGGTATAATTACAAGGACCATCCTTGAGGTTTGGCAAATTACAAAAATCACCCTTGACAAAGCGATTTTTTTAAGATTTAGCGAAAGTTAATGATGTTACCGTATAGACAAAGGGTAAATTTTAAAAGTAATGCTAGAATTTACCTTTTATACCTACGGTAACATTGTCAATTTTCGTTAAGTTCTAGCGGTATTACTTCGTTAGAGATGGTTTTTGTAATTTGTCAAACCTTATAGTTAATTCTTGTAATTACACAAAACCTCAAGGGTGGTTTTCATAATTCACCCTAAAAAAATTAATATATTATTAAGCTATTATCCATCCTTGTAAGTTGTAACTCGTCTAAAGAGACAGCAATCTTTAAATGCTTTACATTACCATGGTTGATTTACATGTAGGAGGCTTTTTATTGAAAAATTCATCGCGGTCGCCAGATTACATTATAGTCTTTTACCAATTGTTTCAAATCAATCTTTTCAAAATTCTGGTGTTCGAGATATTGGCAAGCATCACTCGTTTAAGCACATTTTTGGAAATTGTTGTCGTTCTTTTAATAAAATGACACCTTCTCCCCTTTTTACATGAGAGCTGCAGGTTCGAATTATATCGGCAGCGTATGAGTATTTATTTAATGCATAATAGTATTTGATTTAGATAATTTGACTTGCTTTTAATTTATCTATATGATATTTAAAATGTATTTATATAATAATACTGATTTATAATTGAATGTAATTGTTTCTCCAAAAAAAAAAAAAAAAGAACCCATATTTTTGGAAATCATCAAATCAAATGATGATAGATTATTTTCAAAACAACCATTATCCGCGACAATGGGCCTTTTCTATCAGACAAAAACGTGGGCCGAGAGGGGAGGCCCAAATGTACCTCACCATAAATGGCGGCCATGGCTGGGAAACAGGAAGCCCATACCAAAATGGATCTTCTTTGCAAATCATACGCAACTGCTTCCGACGACGACGACGATGATGATGGGGGAGGATCCGGACACTCGAATCCATTGCCGCCGCCCCCCAAGCGGGCCAGACCTGAAACATCATTGTCAAATCCGGCCCAGATGTCTGTTTTTCGCCGTCCGAATCTCCCTGCCGAAGCTCCAACACCTGGAAGTTACATATCTAAGCGACAAAGAGCAGCTCTCGCTGCAAATCCGAAACTAACAGGCCCGAACCCGGTTTATGTCGACCAGTCACCAGGTTCAATCCTTTACTCGTAACCGAACTTTGATATGTTAATTTCACATTTTTGTGACCTTTAATTACTCGAGTATCTGTCTGATTGAAAAGATACCATCTCTTTGCCAACAGCAACGTAGTAAAAGTGGATTGAACATTTAGTTACTTAATAATTGGCAAACAACTTCACATATTTCATATATTGATTATGAGCAATCTGTTTGGTACAGTTGTGGGAAGCCTCTCAGATTCAGATATACCACATGGTATTCTGACAACACTGAGGCGTCACATGAAGGGCAGTGTAGTCTCCAGCCAAACACCTCACTCGCTTTCTACCGCTTTGGCTGGGCACGCTAAGTCTGTCAGTGCTGTGCAATGGTCAAGAAATCATGGTAAGTGCCTTATGTTATGTATAATTGTCACTTAAGAATGCTGATATAGCTCTAAGCCTCCTCCTTACTGGATTGGAACTTGTGTATCGTTCTGGTAAAACAATGAACTAATAGCGATGAATACATTCTAACATTTTATATTTTGACAAATAATGTCTCGCTGTGACTTACTATGTTGTGATTATGTTCCTTTTATGAAAACGTATTTGTTGGTTCGCTTGCGCCTCTTAAGGTTGAATCTATGATTTTTCACCAAATCTGCAACAATAGCTTTGACTGTAACATGTGCTTTTGATGGGTTTGAGCCAACATGATAACTATAGGAAGCAGTTCAGAGGAAAAGAGTTTAGAATGTAGGGGCCAACTGGAGATGCATATTTCATGGCAGAAAAGTGGTTCAAAATGTAGAGGATTATGAAAGGATTTCCTCTAAAGTTCAGAGAACATTTTAATTGAGGGGCAATTCAGAAGCTAGAAACTGTTCTTTCTAAGATGGAATGTATATTGTATTGATGTTGGTCGATGGTGTTACTGAATAATTTATGAGATTTATTGTTGAGAATTCATTTGTTTTGCTCACTGTTGAGTTAATATTATAGCTTTACTTATCTGTTTGACACATTGTTTAACTATGTCGTCGTTTATCATACCATGAATTTCTCATCTGTTCTATGAAGTTAGTTTGCAGCTCATCTTCTTGCATCTGCGGGAATGGATCATACTGTTTGCATATGGAATGTGTGGAGTAGAGGTCAAAAACTAGCACGTAAATTAAATTATCACCAAGAGGCAGTGAAAGATGTGAAATGGTCACAGCAGGGTTTATCTGTGCTCTCCTGTGGTTATGATTGCACATCAAGATTGGTTGATGTTGAAAAAGGGATGGAGGCTCAGATTTTCAAGGAGAATCAAATTGTCGAAGTTGTAAAATTTTGTCCAGACAACCATAATCTTTTTCTCTCTGGGGGATCAAAAGGTCTCCTTAAACTGTGGGATATTAGGACTGGAGCAGTGGTCCACGAATATGTACGACGTCTTGGGCCAATCCTTGATGTAGAGTTTACAGTTGATGGCAAGCATCTAATCACATCGAGTGATGTATCCAAAAGCAACCTTAGTGAAAATTCAATTATTGTTTGGGATGTCTCACGGCAAGTACCACTATCCAATCAGGTAAAAAATTAAGGTGCCCCTGCCTTTATTGCTGTGATTTTTACTTATTATCAGTCTGCATGAATTATTTACTGCATTATAAATAATAATTACTATCCATATAATAACATCCAAGTTTTAGCCTTTTTTTTTCCTTCTTTTTTTTTGTTTTTATTTTTTGTTTTTGTTTTTCTCAGGAAAAACTATATTGTAATTGTTTTACATTTATTTTCTGACTTCCTTGTAAGAGAGAACAAAAAAAATAGTTTTACACTGAATTTTCCAACTTTCTTTTAAGAGAGAACAAAATATTCAAAGTTCTTCATTTGGCATGCGATATGGTCTTATTCTTTCCACCATTTCTTGTTTCAAATGAGATCAAAAATCATTTAGAAGATTAGAAGCAGCTGCAGTTCATGGGCACATCTGGATGAATTCTACTTTAAAAGATGAATACAACCTTATTCTTGAGCTTGTCTAGCAGAGCCTTGATATTACCATGTTATATTTTGAAAATGATTTATGGTGCAGCTTGGAGACCACTGTGAAAGAATAAAATTAGAGGGTTGCTGGTATTTATGATATTATTGTAACTTGTAAGATACATGAGAAAAGAATGGTCAAAGCCGTGAGCATGTTTAACCAACTTGTTCTGCATAAAGTTAAATATATACCCCAGCTTTCTCTTGAGGACTGGTTCAGGATCCCAAAATTGAAGTATTGCTGAACCATTTTTATTTTAGCACTCAATACTACTGGTTTCTTCTCTTCTTCTTCTTCTTCCTCCTCCTCTTCTTTTTGTTTTTTTTTTCAATTTTCAATGGGGCAACATGCACATTCCATAGCACATTGTTGCCTGAGGTTGTGGCTGTTGTACTGACATTTCATGTTTTGGACTCTACTATTGTCTGAACTTTATAATCTCTAGTTGAAACGAAACCCCTTTAGGACTGTAACCCTCTTACATCGCGACGTCGCAGGTATATGCAGAAGCATACACGTGTCCATGTGTAAGATGCCACCCATTGGAGCCATACTTTGTTGCACAATCCAACGGGAACTACATTGCTATATTCTCTACAAGACCCCCATTCAAGCTTGACAAGTACAAAAGGTACGAAGGTCATGCTGTTTCTGGTTTCCCAATCAAGTGCAATTTCAGTTTGGATGGAAATACAGTAGTCTCTGGATCCTCTGATGGATGCATCTACTTTTATAACGCTAAAACATCCAAACTTATCAAAAAGATTAAGGCATACAAGCAAGCATGTATAGATGTTGTATTCCACCCTACCTTGCCCCATGTAGTTGCTAGTTGTAGTTGGAAAGGTGAAGTCTCTGTCTTCCATCATGAAATGCAGTAACAATTGGAAAGTCTCACCTTGAATTGGTTTTTGATGTTATATATTAGTTTTTACGTTTGGCTATTATCATTTCTTGGAGCAATCTCTTTTGTAGCATGAATGTCTGTTTAAGTTATTTATACAAGTACAAGTGAATTGTGCTTCATAGTTGTCTAAAACCGTGAAATTATTGTTTCCGAGCATATGGTCCTAGCGCTTAGTAACGTTTAATTCACATGCTATGTACTTTTACAATGTGTTGTCTGCTACCGATATTTGGGGATGTGACAGTACTATTTGCATTAATAACACAGCATGTCTTAATGTTTAAAGGGTCTACAGTGCATGTGGTAGGTTGATCTGAATTGCAATTTCCCATGAGTTGTTAGGTGGAACCTTTATTAAAGGCTTTAAACTATTAACCTTGAACTTGTCTGAAAGTTACTTCATTTTTTTATTTCAGTTTTAGCATTATGTATTAAGGTTTTGTATTGTTCCTAAAACTGCATTGGGCAGAAGATGCATATACAAAACTTGCATAATTATCTGTCATCTCACAAATTCATGTTAGTAATCAAATCAAAAGTGAGTGATTGAGGATGTTCTTGGATGGACATTACCACTGTGGATGACCCATGTTTTAGGAACATTTTGAGTTGGAGCTTTGACTCTGAAGAAATAAATGTTGATTTTGAGGTGCCATATATTTTGGTGCCCATTTGATTTATTTTATTTTATTTTAAATCCTCTTGTGGATCATTAAACACTTGCCACCAACCCCCTTGGCCCTTCCTCTGCAAAACACACGAACACGCACTGAGGCAAAAGAAGAAAGTAAAAAAGAAGAAGAACACAGCTGTACCTTAAATGGGCAGGCCCATGGACCATGGTGTCCAGGTTTTGCCTTCTCGAAAGCTACTACTTGGGTGACAATTGATCAGTGACTGTTCAATGATGAGGATAATATCTGGAAAATGAGTAAGTAAATTAAATAAGGAAAATGGAGAAGCCAAATTCTCTGATTTATAAATGTTTAATTTCATAATCTTGCTTAATTTATTGTTTGATATCTAATATTATAGTGATGGGCACCGCTTGATACTAACATCGAGCTCGTCTTAATTCACGTTTTGTTGAAGTGAATTCACGTTTGGGCTTTAGGGTAAAGATGAAATTGTTGCTTTGTTGGGCTTTTACCTTTAAGTCCTTGTCCTTTAGATGATTCTTGATGTTTGACATAATCATCGAACACTTCCTGAAATTTGGATAATTATTATTACATTCATACCATTTGTCACTTGACAGAAAACATAATGGAGTTTTGTATAACATTATAATTACACCATATGGAAATTTAATATAAGAGTTTACTTGTAATGTTATACATGTTCTGTTGTTTTTTGATAGGTGAGTTAACGGCACGAGGTATTATTGTAATTTCACAAGGTACAAGGGGTATTCCTATGATTACACGAGACCTTCCAGAGTGTTGAAGAAACTATCCCTTTGTTCCTTTTTTTGAATTTGCATGAATTAGCAAGAGCACTTAGTCAATTCAGCTACTAATTAACAACAACCTTCTCAATCAAATAACATAATCTGGTTGATAAGTGAGCTTGTCAAGTTGGTAATTCATGAGCATATCAAACAAGAACGAATATTATTCAATCCTCATTATATAATCTCCACCATGATTTTCAGCGGGCCAATTAGCCTCTACTAATATTCGATGAAATCAAACCGGACTATAGATGTATACAAGTACTGTCTAGATACTTGTAACCTACACCTATTATTGCTGCAGATATAATATGAATCTTCATTAGAAAGAAAGAATTGTTGTTGGGGGGCCAGATATGATGTTCATCTCCAGAAGGAAGAAGGGCAAAAGGATAGTTGAGCATGAAACACAATAATGCAAATTCTCTTCCCATTCTTCATGGAGACATGACAATTGACACACTACCTTCCTTTTGTACGTGGGACCTGTCATTTTCACTTCCTCCTAGCTACACATTCTTGTCTATTTTCAACTTTATTTCTTCTTGTTATGTAAGAATTTATTTATTTATTTTCTCATGTGATTGGCTGAATCCATGCCACTTTTTCTCGGATTTGTAAGGCCTTATAATTAGACAACAAAATGATTTATATATAGAAAATATAAAGCGCAACATGTACATAACCAATTATATATGTGTGTGTGTATATTTATATATATCTTCGTGTGTCAAACCACTATCCAGACAGCCCTGCAAAATTTTCCAATTTTGCAATGGTCCACCACCCTCTTACAACTGTTTTTAATGGAAAATATGGTAATGGTTTCAGCCAACACAAAGGCAACCTAGCTAGGTATATTTTTATGTACATTATTTTCTTCAACTTCTGCATGAATGTGTTCCCCACATTACCTGGTGCATTGCTCTTCCAAACTTGCTACTATATCTGTATCAATTTGAAAATCCAATTCTTGATCAACAAATGGAAAGCTAAAAGAGTTCAAAGACCAAATCAAAATCTTACACAACTCTATAAAGTAGGCACAAATATACACCTCTCCATATGACTTCAATCATCTTTACAACTTTTTTAGGGTACTTTGGTGGTCAACACTCTCATGTCCCCACCGGCATCCCGACCCGGCGACATGAAAGGATGGCCTAAAAGGTTTTTATCTCCTTCAAACCAATCACCACTTGTTTAATATGCTAAAACCCTATGAACATGAAAGTTGAAGCAACATTAAAACACTTAATGAAAAGAGGGAATCTAGACAAACATGGGATTAACCATTACTAAAATGCTTTAGAATCACACAAACAAAGTTCACTTATAGGGTTTAATAATTTAGTCATACTTTTGATCCATCTTGTCATGTTTTCAACTTTATATTAATGGTTTTATCCTCTCCTACATTCTAAGGCATAATGAAATATTTTGGACCTCATGAACACACTTAATGTTATCACTACTCTTCCAATCCTTACCTTGTAAAGTGAGGGACAAACTCATACTTTTTTTTGCTATTGCCACGTGATTTGTGGCCTCATCCAAGGGTCACCATATGGTTGGTCATCTTTTTTGCTCCCCTTATGCCTCCTTCTAACTTAAATATATTCAACTCCAAAAGCCCACAAACAATGATTTTAGTTTAAAGTTTATAATTTCTTTCCTATTTGGGAAATTCTTACAAGAGTTTCTGTGTAGCCCATTTAAATAGGCAGGCCATTTTAATTTAATTACCATTTCTTTTTACTGCTTAAAGTTACATATATATAATAATAATATAATTGTTATATAATTTTGCTCTTGTTTACACCAGCTGACATGCATGATTACCAATCTGAAGGGGCCCGGCCCCCCCCCCTAACAAGGGTTTTCAAATCTTAATCATCTTGTATAAATAAGCCACCAAACAATATGTTTAAACGTTGTCGGGTTAATGGTTAATATACATATATATACACACACATATGTATTATCACAAATTAAATAATAATAGAATCTCATATTGTTTTTGTGCATCTGCATGAAACGCACCTTGGTCAAATACTGAAATGCGATAGGTCGTGACTTCTGACCTATATTACTATAGGTCTGGTACAAAATTAGAGCCCTTGAATATTATAATATCATGAATCATATATAATCAAATTAATATATTCAAGATTAAATTTATAATCATACTTTTTGTTTGATCAAAAGGGAAAAAAGAATTCAACTTTGACTTCAATTCCCTCCATTCCAATTTGAAGTTACCAATAATTCTGCAGATGGAATTAGCTACCATTAATTTAAAGCACTTAACCGACAAATGTGCACAAACAGTAAGAGGATAAAGAGCAAGCCAAAATCACAACAAAGTCCGTCGGACATGCAGAAAAGATGCCACCAAAATGCACCCATATTTCCATCATGGCTAAATTCACTGTCAATGAAAGAAACTACTGAAAAGAAAGAAAGAAAACAGTATATTTTTTTTAATGGGAAGCAAGAAAACATTATATAATTCATCACAAAAAAGGCTTTCTTTTCGGCGACAATTTTTATCATCCCAGCATGGTTTGCAGGAACAGTTGCAGTTACCGGAGCTGAGGTCACCGTTTTGGTTCCATTACAATGTTGTATGATGGTTGCGGCCACGCTATATATTTTTTGGTTTAAATTTTTGAGTTTTTTAAGAAGAAGTGCAAAAATATTATTAAATCGTGTACAATCCATTGTTCCGATGTCACTTGTTCCAGACGTTGATTTATCACTTTGGAATATTAATTCACAAAAAATTATTTCATACTTATAGTTGGTCCTGTTCTGTTCTAACTGTTCCACCTTTTTTTGAATGCTATGGCGAACCATGATCCCAAGTCCGGATAAAATGGCTTTGAGTCAATGCACAATAGCCTTTTAGCTCTATAATTTACATGGCAAGTTATGTGATGGAGTAAAGATATTTGTTCTTTTTTCTTTGACAGATATCATTTCAAAAGTGACCCTTTTTTGAAATAACCCTTTGAATTAACGTGCTATATAATTTAAGAATTTGAAAAAAGAAAAAAGAAGGGACAAATATATTGTGGGTTTTTGTTGCGAATGGTGGAGGATGCATGGGTTATCCAGATGTTTCAGGAAGTGGAGAACACGAGAACATTGCATTATGTCCCAATCAAAAGGTAAGTGGACCTTTCTACATCCCCATCCCCACAATGTTGATCATATATACTTGATTTTTTTGCAGAATATATATGCGTTCATGCAACTGAAAGTACTACTTCAAACTAGTGCGTGCAAACTCAAGTACTGCTAAATTACGTATATATGCTGCCCATTTTAGCTCATAATCATACATGTTATGATGATGATGATCTATATATATACATGTACTTACCAATTACTCTAAATAGAAGGGTCGAGCTTACACTCGATTAGAATTTTCTATTCCAAAATGTTATTTCGAAGTGTATTAAATATTTCTTTCTAAAGCAAGACCTATGGATGTCATATATTCGACAAATATTTGCACAATGGGATAGGATATGAGATATGAAATGAAATAGAGGATCCAAAGTGGCTTACATTGCTTAAATTGAAATACCACTGGAATTAATGGTTATAGGTTCAAACTCATTTTATATATTTTTCTTGTCTTGGCCTGGTTTCAATCCGGCTCACATTTTCTACGAGTTTTGCATTATTTTCAACTCACACACACCATGGTATTTTATTTAAATTCAAAAAAAAAAATCATATATCACATAAATAGAAGAATATTAATCTTGCAATGTGGGAAAATTGCAATTAATTTAAGTTCACAATATAGGCAGTTTAAGAAAGGGTCAATTGCAATTACACCCCCTGTGTTATTCATAATTAGTAAAAATCCCCTCGTGTTTTTTCAAATAGCTTAAAAACCCTCTCACTTTTCAAAAATTAGCTCACCGCATTCATTTTTGGGCAAGTGTAATGCATGCCCCTGTTATGCGTCTAGGACTTGAAAATTTCAAATGAATTGACCCAAATACCCTCAAACCTTCTTCCTCATCTTTTCCTCTTCTTTCCTTCACAAAATTCTCCATTTTCTTTTGTCTCTCTCTCTCTTTAAATATTCTCCATTTTACATAAATTTTCAGAAAATAAAAAATGTGAAGTGAAACCCATTTAGGGGAAATCTAATAAAATATGCTTTGTCACTTTCTCCACCACCAAGTCATTTTCCGATCATCTCCATTCGATCCTATTCAAGAACCCCTCTTTTCATATCCACCTTCCTATGGAGAACAAAACACGACATTCCACAACGCGTTCCTCATGCAATTCTCTTGTTTATTTCTCAGGTCAAAAGGAAAAAAGAAGAAATACAATTATTGATTCTTGATGGATTTTGGTGTTTTTTGAATCATGGGCTTTTCTTGTTTTGTCAAATCATTGGATGGCTTAGGATGAAATCCGAAAATTATATGGCAAAAAAAAAAAAAAAATTATTGATTCTTGATGGATTTTGGTGTTTTCTGAATTGTGGGTTTTTCTTGTTTTGTCAGATTATTGGGTGGCTTTGGATGAAATCCGAAAATTATGCTTCAATTTCACCCTATCGGCCCTGAAATATTTACACAGAAATGATGACCGTTTTGGTGGGCATTTGCAATCTATCCGCATTTTATGAGGGCAAAATTGTCTGTCAACTTAAAAATTTGACGAAAAAGACCTTTGGGGCATGTGAGCTAATTGTTGAAAAGCGAGAGGGTTTTTAAACTATTAAAAAAAACAAAAGGGGACTTTTGCTACTTATGAATAATGCAGGGGGTATAATTGCAATTTACCAGTTTAAGAAATCAGTCTCATGCTTTATGAAATAGATAGACAAAAATAATCCTGTATAATATATGTCCATTATTGCAATTTTGATACAGTCGTTGAAAAAGTTAATGGAATGTGCACGTGAATCGTGCACGTGTGACTGTCTGGTTTTATGTTTTGGAAGGTTATTGTTGGCCTTCTAAAAATAAGAAAAACAAAAAACTAAACAGTTAAACGCATGAAAATGAAAGGGAAAAAAATAAAATACAGAAATTAATAAATTAATTAAGCAAATAGAAGGTAACGTAATTGCAACCAAAGTAAAGAAACTAATCAAATAAGATAATAAAATTAAAATAAATTCAGTCATAATAAAGAAATAAACTGAAAAATTATATGAAACGGAGAAACTTTTGCATTTAGAATCCAAAAATTGCTATGATAAATAAGTAAACCTTATGCAATCTGTTCACAAAGCAGATAAAATTTTTATAGTTTAGTTTTTATACCTATCTAAATTAATTTGTTTCTATTTTCATATTTTTTAAAAAATTTCTCCTTAATATAATTTATATTGAAAGCTTAATCAAATTAACATTCGTTTTTAGATCATTTAATTAAGTTGAATTAATTAAATTTTTCAATGAATGTTTCGAAAGAAGAGTAAAAATTGCCAATAATATTATTGAAATAATTAAATATCTCTATTTTTATTTTTTCATTTTATTTTCAGTGAAACTACTATAATTTTTATTTTTCAATTAATTAATAAAATATTTAATTTTCAATGAATTCTTTTATTTTTAATTCAATTTTTCTAATTTATTTACCTAAATTTTTATGTTCAACATGATTCATTAAGATTTAAGAGTTAGTAACTAAATTGCGATTGATTCTAAAATTCATAAATTATTTTAATATTTTACATAAAACTTCTTCTAAAGATATTTTGGTAATTTTATTTTATTTTTAAAATAACAGTAACTGAAGTAATTAAATTTACAATAAATACTAAATTAGATGTAAAATAAATACTAAATTAGATGAAAATTTATCCATTCTGTTTAAGTTTTAGTTCATTTACAACACTATAATTGAATCTATTTACTTTAATGTTATCTTGTTTCATTTTAGTTTATTTACTCTGAGTTTAGTTACATTATATATTTTGACTTTAATTACAATACCTTCTCAATTGCTATAATAATTTATAAAATCTGCAAAAGATATAATATTAATGTTATTGTCATTTTTCTTACTTTAATCAAATAAATAATTTTTCTTTTTTTTTTTAAAGACAAATTAGTTCCTTTGTTTCTCTTTCTCCGGTAGTAGTGGTTAGCGAGAAAAAGATTATCATTTATCCTAATACTTAAAAAAAATAATAAAAAAAAATAAAGAAAGAAAGAACTTGTATCATACAATTAGAAAATTGGATGCTCTATTTTTTTTTATTTTTTTAGGTAAAAAACGATAAAAGATTGCATTACTCCAAATGATCAAACAAAGGAGCATCAACTATTACATTCAACCCTTGGACAGAGCCATTTTGAATTAATAAAGACCTCCTAGCAATAGTATGTGCAACTGGATTAGCTTCCCGTCAAACATGAATAAATTAAACTTCCCTAACATAATCAAGCAAATTCCAAGCATCATTAAGCATAGGACCAACACCGAGAGACTTTGGGATTGTTGTTTTAATGTATTAATCACCTCCCAACAATCCCCTTTCACAATTACAAAAGGCCATTTGAATTTACGAGCTAAAGAACAAGTCAATCTCACTGCAACGGACTCAGCCGCTAATGATATAAGAAGAGAGGGAAGAACCATGGAATGGCAAGCCACAGTACACAATTCCCAGTCTCATCTCTAGCAATAACTCCTAGACCAGCCGAACCAAAGTTAACAAAATTAGTCGCATCAAAATTTACCTTTGCAAAAAAGGGAGGAGGGCAACACCAATAAACAGCAAATTTGATCAGTCTTGGCAACACTACCCAATTAATTTTAAACTATCAACTATATCAAGAAGAAAAAGAAAAGAAGAGAAAATTAATAAATTGAGAAAAGGAAAACTCAATGAGAAAGTCTTTTCTATAAATTTTTAATTTTCTTATTTACTTATAATAGAGTAAAAATAAAAATAAATTTCCATTTATATAAATTATTTATTCCTCCTTTTACTTGAAAGATTGATATGAGAAATAAGGACTAAAATGACAAAAAGAAATCTTGATTTGACCTCTTTACCCCTCACACAGTCAAGTTTGAGGCTAATTTTAACTGAAATTCATTTAAAGGATTAACGTGAGATTAAATTATAATTTTGTGAACCGTCAAATCACAATATAAACATTTAGAACTAAAGTAAATTCAAACATAAATATTAGGTTCTTGCACACATTAACATACATCAATATATTTGAATCATCTTTCTAACTAATTCATATGTGCACCTTTGTATTGAAAAGTGACCATGGTTTTTCCACTGAGGGCAATATTTATATGAATATATATATATATATATATAATGCATGATAATGCATCATTTATTTATAATAAACATTTGGGTAGCTAAATGTAATGTGATTTTTAAATTAAATTTGATAAATAGAAGTGTGTTCGTAACTCAAATTTATCAAAAATGATCATCATTAATAAATCTTCTCATAGCATGAACAACTTGAACGACACATCATATCATCATAGTTACGAATAATTAATCTATACCCTCCAACATATTCATCCCTGCAATAACCAATAAAAATAATTGTGAAAATTGCAACTTGTACATCTTTCCCTCCAAGTATAATCCGAGTCAAAAGATTTCACGTGATAAAAGAGAAGCACATAGGATTAGATTCATGATTCGGATTATGGAGCTTAATAGCCATCAATTGGAGTCTAGGCTACGTACTTTAATTGATTAATCATAGCTACTAGCTAGGGACGACCATAATGTCACATTTTTAGGCAAGATCCTGGCTTACCGATACGGTGATTATAACTTTATTTAATTTTAAAATGAGATTAATGCTTGTATTAAACTGGCAATATCTAGCTTTGCTGTACTGGGATGGAAACATAAATAGAGGGACCACATAATTTGGTCCCTTAAGTCCATTAATCTTTGCTAAAAAGCAGATTAATTAAGCCAATAGGGTTGAGTCATAGTTCCCTATGGGCTGGACTTTGGTAAGATTGTCTGGTCAATATTATATTGCAGCTAACACTATCCACGCTTCTCCCTTGCTCATAGGACAAAATCTTGTGTGAACGTGTGTTGCCCAAGAATTTAATTCCTTTCTATGCCCATCATGAAATGGGAGCAACCACCTTTACTTTTTGTGTTCTATTTAATTCTTTTTCTTGAAAAAATAAATTCTTTCTAAAATTCTGTGATATTCATAGAGATGAATCAATCGTGTCTGAAAAAAAAATAATTCATAATAATTATATTTGCTATGGGTAAAGCCTTAAATAGACCTAAATACTCAAAATATTCTTTAGATCACATTAAATGACCTTTCAGTTCAAAGATTCATGCATTTCTATCTGTAATTTGATTAGACTTGTCCTCTGCCTATGGTGACTCGAAAGTACGACCCATGCTATGGTTCATGATTTGACCTTATTGTACTTGATCTAGATATCCAATACTCATCAATATCCACAAAAATGTTTTGTCATATCCATAAAGGCGATTAATTCGGCCGACACTTGCAGTAAGACTTTTATTTTAAAGGAAAGTAAAATGAAACAACTTATACATTATGGTAAAACTATCGACTTTTTAGATATAACACAAGACTTGATATCATTATTCCTAAGGAAATTTTGTAGAAAATCACATTACCATCGTCCAGACAAACAGTTCCATATACCTTTTTACTCAATATTTTTATTATTTACTTTCTAAAATTCAAGAAAATTTTATGATAATATTCCAAAAATTAAAGAAAATCTTATGTCGATGCCAAAACATACTAGTAAGAGGATTGACATGAAAGGAGCAGCAATTAACAAACCCGAGGAGGGGGCGGTGCTCGAGTGAGCCTAAAGTAAGTATGCATCAAAAATTGACCACATTGATTTCAGCAATTACCCTTCGAATTTCTTTGGGAAACATCAACAACCCAATCGATATCTACTATGTTCACCAAAATTAGTGCGACTTTATGAATCTTAATAATTGACTAGCTACTTCAATAAACTATATAATATATACTTTTTAATTTATTTATTATTTTAGGGCATGATATCCTCTCGAGATGTTAAATGGAAATAATATATTATATATTGAAACAATTAATAAAATAAAATAAAAGGAGGGAAAAATATCCAAGAATGAAAATAATGAAGGGTCAAAGATTTGGCAGAGTGTGGATGTCCCCCACATGTAACGCAAGATTATTATATATTTTTTAAATATATGTATATGTTGATTGATTGATTAAGTAGTAAACATTCCCAGAAAATACTCAGAGGTGCAGCAAGCACTATGCCTCCCACTTGCCTTCATTGCTGCTAAGTGCTACCTCCCCGTCCCCGCCTTCCCTGTTTTTCTTCCCCCTCCAACCATGCACAGCCTACTTATTTTATGCATAATTAATATATGTAACATTAAAAGTAATTCAAGTTTCTAAATTTAAAAAGGGTGTTGGAGTTTGGATTAGGAGTTTAATGATCAAATAACGATGTGATGAAAAATAACACGAGCCTAATTTGTTTCTTTGTTTGTATGTTTAGTAATTATGTCCCTTTTTTGTTTTGTTGAGAGATTCAATTACAATATTCAAATTATACAGCTTCTTGAATACAATAAAAAGATCCTTAACAGTCTACTATATATAGAAACAAAAAGACCTATATATTAGTGGGAATCATACTTATAACCTCTAGATTTATAAGACTTTCGTCTTACCACTTAGATAAAAGTCTCATCATCATGTTGTTACTTGTCTTTAGTATAGAGTCAATTGCTTATTTGTGTTTACATTTTACTCTCGATCTCCGTCCCTCCCACCCCGGCCCCTCTCTGGTCACGTAGAGATTATGACAAAATTCCTACTTAATATATTATTGTGATAATTCTAATTATTTATTAAATAATATTTGGTTATTAAAAGTTTTTGTAATGTCGATGTGTTTGAATAATGTAGCATACATGCGAAAATATTGTTTATGTATTCTATTGATGCTTGTTCATTTATTAATTTGGATCCATAAATTTAAAATAAGATATCCAGGTATAATATTCATACTTCATTTGCTTGACAGGTAATATTAAATTTAAAGATAACAACTTAATTTTCAAAAAATAACTTTGAGCCTAAAGTTATATCATATTAAGTTTGTTTTTGGTAATTGGGAAAAAAATGATTAAAACCAAACCAACTACAATTTGTTAGAAAATGAATTATGTCACAATAACTTAATTCATAAACCAACGTAGCTTTATGACACCATATTGAGTTGTGGAAATATCATGGGCATGATCCAAAATATACAAGTGTAAACACATTAACAAACCTTATCACACATGTCAAATCTTTCCTTCATTATTTTTTTAATAAAAGATCTTGGCAAAGGATAATTCGATTAAATTCGTTACACCTGTTAAATATGAATTTCTAGTTTATTGGATCAGGTTAGATAAGATGAATTATTCAACCTAATTTGATTTGTACTTTAATACACAAAATTTCATGATTTGAAATCACGCATCGTTTTCAAATAGGTAGGATGAGTCATTCAACTAAAATAATATAAAAATATTTATAATCAAATAAAGTAAATGCACTATTATTTGCGCAAAATTATTGCATTCTACATTTAGTTATATATCTTCATCTATCTTCCTCGCCGACCCGTTCATGCTAAAAAAATAAACTATAGGTGAAGTAAATATTCTCATATATTCTTGCCTCGTACTAACCCCCATAATTATATATATTACGCACAAAACTTACTTTTAAGTCATGAGATAAAGGGCCAATATGGTAATTGGGCAGTAATTTTGTCGGCCTACTTCTTGCCGGCCGTAGGCAGGAGACAGGCCGTGATTTACAGAGAATGAGTCGAAACCTACGTCGTACGGCATCACGTCGAGACAATTATTAGCTGTACACGTGGCAACCATGTAATGGATGACGTGGAACTGGGGACCGCCGGCAGTAATACTTCGGGTTTGAGGAATAAAAATAAATAAATAAAAATTAATACTTAAGCATAGATCAAAATTAATTGCCATTGCAACTTTCGGTGATAATGTCTGACCTGGAAGATCTTATTTTCGTTGACTTATTAAATTTTATTATTTTTATTATCCCGGCTTAAATTCTCCGCAAGAGATATTTATAATTTCTGATTGATTAAAATCTAAGATACAAGGAAACATGAATAAAAGAGTATATTAAATAATCCTGCATATATATATATATATAATGTCTTGGATCAATTATTAAAGCAAGTTTTTTCGGGATTTACGAGTTAGTATAATTTGAAAAACATGTCAGGAATGTTGCAGCCCGGGGTCTTAATTTTTCTTAGAGTTTTCACAATTTTTGGTAACCTTTAAAGAAAAAAAATATTGGGATGTATTATTAAAGTTTTACGTATCTTGTATTTTGTGAAGTATTTAATTTATTGTATTTTTTTTAAATATGTATTGGACTTGGAGTATCAATATCATTGACCAAGGTTGAGTGATCCAAAAGAGATGAAAATATTATAGATTATTTTAATAGAAATACAGCTATATAAAATATTTTGCAAGAAGTATGACTAAAGAAAATTAGAACCTTCGCATGTTTAATGATTTGACGTTCAAATTTCTTGTAGTGATTTCATATTTTTCATGTGGGCTTCACTTTAATTAATATTAATCAGTAATTAATCTCATTTTCGTCCTCATTTAACTTTAATTTGGGATGAGAGGATCACAAGGTAAAGCCATCACCAGCGAAAATTAATTTGGGATTAGGTAAGAAAATAATGAATTTTTTGGTTTAATTTTCACCTGATAATTGGCATTTGTCATGGGGGACAAGTCAACTATCTTATTGAATCCATAATTTTTAATCCCACACGGGCGATGCAAGTTTCTTTAAATATAGATTAAGTTGCTTTCTTTGAAATGATTATGCCCCAAAAGACAATAATCTCAGCATAAATACAAACCAATAATTCGTCATTTTAGCAAAATTTCAACCAAGATACTATCCATGTTAGCAAAAATTCAAACCAACACACTTCATATATGTTACAATGTAACATTATTAATTTTAATTTTTTGTCATCATGGTAATTGTTTGTCATACATAAATGTAACGTGTTGCAAGAAAATTGGTAGCCCGTGTTTATTTAACATTATATATGTATATATATACACCTAAAAGATTATTTAAAATTCACTACTAAAAGATTATTTAAAATTCACTACAAAAAATTTAATGAGTGACGACAAAATGTATGGTAATATAAAAATTGTCACTAATAATAGGTATAAGTCACAATGACTTTTATTTTATTACTAATTATATGCGTTTGATGAAAACATTTTTTTATTATTACTATATAGTTCATTAGTGGCAAAAAGTGGTATTTTAAATTGTCAGTGTAAATAATTAGAGATACATGTATCGTGACAATCTAGTGAATGTCACTATAATTTAGTGACAAAATTTTTATTGTTATTGGATAATCACCATATATGTGTCACTAATTGTCAGTTTATTATAAATATATTTTTGTTACTATTAAGTTTGCCATTTTTTTTTGCTACAAAATATAATTTTTTATCACTATTTATATAGAATTAGTGACAACTTTCACATTATCACTCAATTTTTTGTTGCTTTTGTTATATTTTTTTGGAGTAATTAGTGGTGGAGTAGCTGTACTTAATGATCTTTCTTTTTAATATTGTATAGATGATGTTGAATAGAGAAAGCAACTTGTAAAGCAAAATTTGGATAAAATAGAAATGAGAGGGGTCCTAGCTGCCAAGAGGACGGATAACATAAACAAGAAGGCAGTTAATCTATAGGCTTAATTTTGTTGATTATGGTCGGCACAAAATTAGACTAATTTTAATATCATTGTCATGGGTACTTAATTAGCACCCTGCCATTTTAGGAATTCAAGCATCTTTCCCCTACATGAAAATAAAATATCAGAGACCCCAAAAGAAAAAAAAAAAAGAAAGAAAGAAAAAGTGATAATATAAAAATTATCACTAATGACGTTTTATGTAACATTAATTTTCATGTTGTCCTTAATGATACTTCTTTGTTCACAAATTTTATACTACCACTTAATATAATACTAACATAAATTTATATAAATAATTAATGTTCGTAACTAATAACAAGTTCTCTGTTATTACTTAATATATAATTAAAAAAGTATTTCATCATTATTTTTTGAATCAAGACTAATTTCGATAATTCATATAAAAACATATAAAGCCTAACTATTTTAAACACGGGAGTACACACTCTGGATCCTGTATTTCACTTTTTCACTTTTCAATTTTGTTGCATTAACACATGGTAAATATATTTTGCGCACATAGAATGCTTTACCTAGACAATATTGCCCATTTTTCTATGAACGGAAAGGGCAAACACAATATGCACCTCAAAGACCACCATTACAAGTTTTGCAACGACCCTCAAGAATTGTCTTACATATGTATATATATATATATATTAGAATTTTTAAAGTGAAGTTAGTTAGCGTATGAGTATCGAAGTTTATTTGGGGAAATTTTTTACTAAAGTGACTCATTGTCTAACAGAATTAATTTAGTCATACTAAGAGGGGATTTTTGGTTTAAATATTTGAATTCTTGTGTAATAAATTATCGGTCTTGCTTAGTTAGAACTAAAATATGAGTGCAATATTCAACTCGATTATAATTGAACATAAAATATTTGTTTCTATCTACAACAATTACGTAATTGTTTTTCTTTTATAAGTAAGGTAGTTGCACAAGATATGAAATTTGACAAAATGAACAAATAAAAATGAATAAAATAAGATTGCTTTCAAATGTGAGATATAATTTACCTGTACATTAGGTCAGTGAACAAAGACTTAGAGAGTTAGAGAGAATAAAAAAAAAAGAGAGAGAGAGAGAGAGAGACTTAGAAGCAAGAGGCTAAATTAAAAACATATAAATCATTGTGGATATATATTTCACTTTCTATTACATCTCACAAATATATACTAAGTTTATTGTATTCACAATCAAATGTTTATATAAGGAAATATTTAATATACTTAGAAATATATTTTTAATACAAAAAACGAGATGAAACACAATTTTAAAATAAAAATCCGAATTCTGGACTGCATTTATACGTATAAAGTATTGCTTGATCCACTCGTCCACTCCAAAACGGATACTTCATTCATCCTTGTTGCCATACTTCCAACCGTACAAGAAAAAGAGATGATGGGATAAGGTTGAAATAATGCATAGCTGAGAAATGTATCTATCTATATCAATCTCTTTTGTTTTTCGTTTTCTAATTATAAAAAAGGAATAAGAATTTTTTTTAATTTTTGAAAAAAAAAAAAAAAAATGAGTGAGGGAACAAGAATTAGGCAGGGAAGCGGCTAATTTATTGCAAAGGCGAAGCAGAGACAGTACGTGGTACACTGCTAGAATTGTCACAGGCAAATAATATGAAGCATGAAAGTCTTATGTCTAAGTGAGTTAATAAAGTATGGTCCGATTCAGAAATCAAAATTGCCACAAAGTCCCATCCATATTCACAATCAAGCCATCCATTTTGTTATTTTGCTTCTTTGCACTTTTAAACGCTACGCCGTGGACCACCCCTTTCCTCCCCTGCCCTCTATATATACCCCTTCATCCTCCTCCCTCTCACCCAACCCTATAGCCTCTTTTCTCTCTACATACATATTTACACACACTACACACAGTCCCAGTTCCTCTTCTCCTTGAGAATTTCTTGCTTGTAAAAGTTCAATCTTAGCGATCATGCCTGAGGCACCAAGGGAAGCCCACAGGTCCAGTGATGAGTACAGTGTGGAGGAGAACAACAAGAAGAAGCTGGAGTACATTGAGGATGTCACAAAAAACGCTGACGAGGTTCAGAAACGTGTTCTGGCTGAAATCCTGTCCAGAAATGCCCATGTTGAGTACTTAAAAAGACATGATCTTAACGGACATACTGACAGGGAAACTTTCAAGAAAATCATGCCTGTTATAACCTATGAGGATATTCTGCCTGATATCACCCGTATCGCCAATGGCGATAAGTCTCCTATTCTCTGTTCGGAGCCCATCTCGGAGTTCTTGACCAGGTTAATTTATTAGTAATTATTACATTATAATAATTATAATTATATATATGATGTCTATGTAAACATGATGTTAAATGTGATTCTATGATTCTTGCAGTTCTGGGACATCTGCTGGGGAAAGAAAGATGATGCCTGCAATTGAGGAGGACTTAGGGAGGAGGTCTTTGCTTTACAGCCTTCTTATGCCTGTGATGAGCCAATTTGTACCTGGTTTAGACAAAGGCAAAGGCATGTACTTCTTGTTCATAAAATGTGAGACGAAGACCCCGGGTGGCTTGCCCGCTCGCCCTGTTTTAACAAGTTACTACAAAAGCTCTCATTTTAAGGAGAGACCCTTTGATCCCTACACAAACTACACCTCTCCGAATGAAACCATTCTCTGTCTTGATTCTTACCAAAGCATGTATTCTCAAATGCTTTGTGGGCTTTGCCAGAACATGGAAGTTCTCCGGGTCGGGGCGGTTTTCGCCTCTGGCTTCATTCGGGCCATCCGGTTCTTGGAAAAGCACTGGACCCTTCTTTGCCATGATATCGGAACCGGGACTCTTAATTCCCAAATCACTGACCCATCAGTGAGGGACG
>JACFYI010003590.1:198665-214110 GCA_014898755.1 Handroanthus guayacan | reverse complement strand
TCTTTATTGATCACATATGCACACTAGCCTCTTGGGAAAAATATTATAGTTTCGACTATTTTTTGTATGACTTTCTTGTAATATCAATAGTCATCCCAAATTTTCTTGTAATATTTTTATTTTAATCAAATTTTAGTTAATTTTTTCTTTTTTTTTTAAAAAAAAAGAATATTGAGATGAAATATTGTTTTGTGAAGAGATTTTTGTCCTAAAACACATCTCAAACAAGAATATGTTATATTAACGTCTCAATCTCTTCAACTCAATTATATGAAGACATTAAATATTGTTATAGCTCCTAAATTATATTAAGAAACTTAGAAAGAGATACCCAATGATGATTCTCATAGACATCATAGCCTCACATGCCAGAATATTGGAGAGGAGTCATGTTATCACCAATTTAAGTAGGCAAAAGTAATGGTGATGACAGATTCATGGCAAATACAAAGTTTCAGTCATATCAATGCTTATATAGAAGTTACATCTTTCAACTTCATGATGGAACATGAGATCAAATATCATCATATAATTATATTCTCTGCATTATAATTCAACAAGCATTCAAGTTTACATTATATTGTAGTAGATTAAGTTGATTGGGATAATTACCTCAAAACACCATGAGATTTGTTCTAATTACATTAACACTTTCTATAGTTTGAAAAACTTTGAATAATGCCTTCTGTTGTTAGGCAGGTGGAAAGAAATTTAAAGGAGCATATGTAATATTACAATTAAAGCTTTTAAAATTCTAATTCATTGATTGAAATATTATAAGTAGACTACATGTTGATACAATAATGAACTAATGACAAGGGGGTAATGTTAAAATTTGTCAAATCATAGGGTATATTTTTGCTATTAGGCCAAATTTCATGTGGTGTTGAGGTGACTATCCCTTGATTATTTGTATTACAATTAGCACTACATAAAAATAAAAAGTGAGAAAATTAAGTAATACAATGAATATTATCACTAATAACATGTATCATAGGACAACCGCTTTTCAATTGTTAGACTCACTACAAAATAATTGAATTTTAACAATTAAAAAATATATATCTTCACAGCTGTAGTGGAATTAGTAGCCAATGGCCCAAAATTAACAAGGTAAAATATTATTTGTTATTGCCTCCACCTATGTGAAAACATCCACCACGATTATACGGACTGGATCCCCCATTCCAAATGATGTTTTGTTTTCTATTCCATGCCTCTGAATACATGCCATGTGTACTGCATTTATTACCAAATATTTTTATAAGGAAATATTTAATACATGTGGCATGTATTTAGAGGCATGAAATAGGAGATGAAATACCATTTAGAATAGTTGATCCCATCCGATGACTATATGCCATAATGGACTTTTCACAACCTAGCTAAAACTACGCGTCTTTGTCATGCTGAAAATATGACAAATGACTTTCCACCATACCTATTTTTCATTAATATTAGTTTTCAATTATGGTAACTGCTCAAACTTCTTATAGTGACTAATGGTATTTGTAAGTCTAAATTAGCAAAGCAGGGTTTATTAGGCCTTTTCAAAATTTTAGCGCAAAGAATTTGATAAAAACTTTGCTTATTAAGATTAACGACTGTTTGAAACCAGTTTGTATAATCAATCAAACTAGAACTGGTAAGATCAGTATGAAATTTAATTGGTTCTTAATTAATGAAAAATATTAAGCAAAGATAGACTCTGCGTGTTACTTCAACCTTTGGAATCCCCCAACAAGACTCGAGTCCAATAGCGAAATCTTGTTGTGTCTTTTAATCTCCAAAAATGGTACTTCAATAAATCACAATAGATACACAGGAAATTAACCAAAATTCTCAAATGAGATAATAGCTTATAAAAATCCAATAATTAAGTAATCACAACTCATTACTTTTTTTAAGAGTAGAAGGTCTTTTATAAGAGTTAATCCCTACATTCAAAGTCGTGAGAATAAGTAGGGCTATTGAAGCACATCTTGTAAAGATTCATATCTGAGTAAAATACGTTGTACTAGAGATCCCTAGGCCCTAGTTAACTCAAAATTCTTTTGAAAATTAACAAGAAGAATTTGCTCATAAGTCCAAATATTATAGGTCTTCTCGAATGATGGATAGAGTTCATAAAATGAAGGATTCCATAGATATAGATATTAGATTTCATAGGTAAGAAAATGGATAAGATTGAGATATCATTATATTTATCATTTACTTTTCTTGATTAGGTTGGATTGACTATTTTATATTAGCTAATCATTTGTTTACATTTCTTGATTAATTAATCACTTTGACCAATGATATCAAGTAAAGCTTGCATTTTTTTCTTACTTTCCTTGATAACTTATCAAGGGGAGAGAGGTGTGATTAAAATTATCAAGCCCACCTTCTTCCTTTTTTTTTTTTTTTTTTTTACAATTAATAATGGACATTATAATTAATATTAAAATTTTCTATAATTAATAGAATTTTTTGTTTAATGTATTATGAAATTAACAAGAATTTTGATCTTGTGTTTAATATCCTTTCATGTAATTATGAAATTTTCATTTATGTAATCACGGAATTAACATTATAATTAATAAAAAAAATCATTCACGTAATGAAATTAAGAATATTCTTTTAATAATTGAATTTTATATAATTAATAAAATTTTTTATTTTATGCAATCATGAAATTAACAGGAATTTTTATTAATTATTACTATTACTACCTTTTTCTTTTTAATACTTTACATATTATTTATTATTATTTATTAATAATAATATTATTATTTATTATTATAATAATAAATAATAATAATATTACTATTAAATTATTATTATTATTATTATTATTATTATTATTATACATACTTTACATATTATTTATTATTATTATTATTATTATTATTATTATTATTATTGTTGTTGTTGTTGTTGTTGTTGTTGTTGTTGTTGTTGTTGTTGTTATTATCTTTTTCTTTTTGATACTTTACATCAAAGGGTATTTTGAAAAATTACTCTCAATCATCTATTCTTTATCAATCAATGTAAATATCATATTATTTTTATCACACATTCAATCTCTCAAAGTAAACGTAAAATTATTAATATTAAACAATCCTATCTCGCACCCTATCATTCATTTTATCTATCACTCACTTATCTCATCAATCAAAGTAAATGAGCCCAACTGATTGGTTTCATCTTTATAAATGACAGGAATCGTCCGAACACAGTGTGGCGGCTAACACTGTTTTCTAATTAAGTGAATTTTTTTTTTATTTTTATTCTTTGTTTTATTATGATATAGTTTAATAGTGACAGAATTTATGATTAAATTGTCACAAGTGGAAAATAGTAACACATGTATAGCAACAATTTCATAATAACACTATCGTTATAAGATTTTTATTGTCATTATGTTATCACTAGTTAGATTGTCACTACTCATGTGTTATTATTTCTCAATAATAACAATTTAACCATGCTTTTATCTTGCTCTATTAGTTTCTTAAAATCATTATCATGATTAAAAAAAATTCGGTTTTCATATATGAATAGTTATAAATTTTAGGTTATCACTTAATTACTATATGGTTACTCGTTTTTTTTTTTTCCTTCATGGTGCTCACATAGCCTATAAAACGATGCTGCAAATTTTTTTTTTTTTTGAAGATTTTCTAAGTGTTAAAATTGTGAGAATGCCGAATTCTCATCTAGAAAAACTATTGGCTTTACCCGCAGGTAAGAAATGATAATGGTCATAAAATGCAAAATAATAATATGAAATTTGTGGCTATATATATATTAAATTATAAGAATTTTTATTTTCTCATATTAATAATTATCATAAATATGAAAGCAATAAGAATTATGTTATATAAACAATAGAAATTAGTGAGAACAATTACCCCGTCACAAATTATGGTAATAATTTTATTGTCATTAAACTTTTCACATATATCTAATTGTTAATGGAAAAAAAAAATAAAAAAATAGAAACTTATTTTTGTCCAATTTATGAGAATCATCATTGGGGCAGACAGGTCAAAAATGACGACTTTCATATTTCATAAGTACACATTTTATTATTAATATTCTTTTCTCTTGTACTGACAACAGTTAATTCACTATACCATAGTTAGTCCTTAATTCAGGTTATTCCTTTTTGATTGGAAGACAAAGGTATCTTTCATTCATCAATTAGGTTACAAGTTGACAGGAAACGGGAATTAACAATAGACAATATTAATGTAGAAAGAAATTAATTTCTTATTTGTACTTAAAAATGAGAGATATACTTTGTTTTGATAATCTTCGATCTATAATTTATAACATATATAAGTTAAAATTATTATAGACGAAATAGGAGGAGCTAACTATCGTATCCAAATTATTTCATAATGATCCAAATTCACCATCAAACCTAAAAAGTTTAACTACATCCTAATACAAACATTTATGATTGAACCAACTGATGTTATAATGAAAAATTTTGTCCTAAAAATATTCACAATTGTATAATGGCCAATTTGAATGTTTGCACTATTCATATTTCATTATAAAATTGGCTGCAAAATTCGTTGGTGAAATTTGTGGGGAATTTTGATTGTCCAATTTTTTCACAAAATATCTGCGAGAAAGACTTGAAGAAGATAGCTCAATAAATACATCTGATGATGCCATTGTTGATGGGACCACACCCTAGCTACCTCTAAAGGATGAATATTTCAAAAAAAGTGGCAGACACACATAGCACACGGATGCGCAGGGACACACGTGAGATACGCATCCGGCATATCACATGGTGTGTCAGAAATTAAAAATTAAAAAATAAAAAACAAAAAAATTCAACACACATTGTACGTGAGTAGGATACGCGTTGGACATGGCGGGACATGCTTTGGATACGTTTGGAAAAAAGAAAAAAAAAAAACACTTTTAAGTTTTATGATTTATAAGAAAAATAAAAAAACTAAATTTTCTACACAATTCTTTCTTCCTTCTAATTTACAGACCACCGTGAACAATGCTATAATGCTCTACTGTCCCATCTGTAAAACCCTTACAACAGTCAATCTCTCATACTTTTTCAAAAAATAAAAATTGAAAGTTTCAATTTTACAAAATTTTAGCTCTTTCATAAGCATAGTTAATTATATATACACACATATATCCTCGATGTGTCATATCCTAAGACTTTAAAAAAAACAAAAAAAAAAAAATCGTGTATCACAGTGTCCATATCATATCATATCGTATCCATATCATTGTATCCATACTCATGCATCATAGCAAGTCATGCAACAGCGTCTCCTAGAAAGCATAAAATTCAGGAAATATTCAAAAAAGTAAAGTAATTAATGTATTTGTAGGGGCCGATCTAGATTTTTAACATGTGTCTGTTAACCAAACAACATCCTTTTCTTTGTCTTGTCGTGATATGGCGATCGACAAGTGTGGCAAGTAAGGAATTGGCGCCGCCTCAGATATCCAGTAGTGAACATTAATGTACCACGTGTATTCTATTCAAATAATTTGCATACACTCTTCTTGATCTTTATTTCTCTTTTAAGGTATTCAAAAGGGTGCAAAATCAAAATTGAACCCTTCAAATTCCTTATAAGAACGGAACGCTATGTCACTTCACCCAACAATTGATAGCAAAATATGATAATCTTGAAAAGGAAGTTGAAAAAAGAAATAAAAGTATGTTCGGGTTAAAAGTAGAGATATGAAATACTCTTCTTGATATTTGTTCGCATCAAGGATGATTATCTTATTACTCCTCATGTTTGAATTAATTAGTACAATAACATTTCTTATAATTTTAAAAATTACAGTAATACTCAATGCTCATAGTTTAGATCAGCAAAAATAGAAAACTTATTGAAGAGATAACTATGGTTTGGAAAAATATAATATATAACAACTCCTAATGGTTTTGCGAATTAGAACACCTTCAATATAGTGTATTATTATAATTTTTCAAACTGTAGCTATATTGCATTAAATTTTTCACTAGCTAAACTAATGGTTAGGAGTGTTGTTGTAATTAATTTCTTAAATTATAGAGGGTGATATTGTAATTAAATCAAACTTCAAGGGATGTGGAGGGAACTTTCCTTTATTGGTCCACTACAAACCCACATTCTCAATTTCTAACTTGCTAAAGGAAATTAAACTTGAAATGAGTATTATTGAAAATACGGTAAATTAACAAACACGACGAGAAAATAAATTCTAGAAATATAAATAAATGGGCTCTCATTTTTCATGGGAATAAACATAAAATCATTGTTTTGAGATTCCTTATCAATATATCTAATACATTTTCACATAAAAATAAAATGAAAAATCTATCCTATATATATAGTGTGAGGGCTAAAGGTAATTATTTTGGTGGTATATTTTTATGCGTCATGCCCAAAATGCCCCTTAATATTAATATACCTTAAGAACCATCTAAAACACGATAAAAGTTGTTGACTCACTAAGTTATATGTTTACATTAAATTCCATGTATCTTAAAATGTATTGATCATTTTCTAATTATTAAATACACACAAATTAGATTTACAATATGTTTTAATATATATGAGATATATATATATATATTAATTAATTATTTTATCCACACATATGGAGTGTGCAAAGACGCTAGTATTTATAAAATCCTAAGGGGCTAATAATTGTATACCACAAAGTTTCAACTCTTACAGATAATAATGCCAGAAAGAGGAATATACATACAAGTAATCCTTTGATGGTGAAAGCTTCGCATGTCTTGGTGCAATGACAATTACAACTCACAAGACAAATTCTTTCAATGTGTGGAAATGTAGTTGGTGGAATTGCAAATGACTTCTAATTTCTTGTGCCATTTGCTTTTCTAAAAAGTAAACATAGGACTTTGTCTCCAATTCCACTTCTCCCAAACATTAGATCAAAACTAATTAAGCATATTGTTCATGAGAAAATTAGAGGAAAAAAAACTTCAAAAACTTTACTTCTAAAGTTTCTTATATTGACAAATAATTTTAAGGACCCATTGAATTAGAAAGAATTCAACGAGAAATCATATGAGGTGAAAATTTCACTATAGCCCCTATTACTTAAAAAAAGTGATCCACCGGTTTTCAAGTCCGTAAACTTCTAAAGTCTCGTTTCTGCAGTGGCCTAATTCGTTAATAGGTCTTCCATCTTGCCAATAAGGCATATCTTCTCCAAGCAAAATTTTTGAAATGATACCTTAGTCTTGGCTCTTGCACGAAAAACTATAACCAAAATCCTTTTTATCTAGCATTAACCATTTTTAGCTTATGTTTTATTTTTAAAATGTGCTATTTTAATTCTTCACCGTTGAACTCGATTTTATTCAACTCTACACATTACAATTAATATTTAAAATTTTCAATGCCCATGACATTGATAAGCCCACTTATGAGCATCATTGTGATATTGCCAACTCATTGATTTCTTCAAAAGTACACTAATACCATTGTCTTACAATCATTCGAATCCCATAAAATTTTTCTATTTTCGTATTGACTTTAATATGTTTAAGGTTATTTACATCTCAATGTTATCATCATAGTGACATTATAACTTAAAATTATCCACATTTCATTAAATACTAGATATGGTTAGTTATAGTTCCACTAAGCAAAATATATATACATACACATGCATCAACATCATCTTTTCATAATTTGCACCACCACTTACTTAGTTCCTTCAACAACTACTTCATTGTATGTATGATTGCTCGATATAAATAAACCCAAAGAGATTGTTCCAATAATTTGGACATAGGAGCTGGATCCCAATATTTCAATATTTTCAGAAGATAATTATGAAGAAAAAGATTTAACTAATTTCCACCAATTTCAGACCGTTAGATCATCACATCAGGAGAACTGTTATCATAACCAAATAATGGCGAAAATGAGGGGATTGAATGTGATTGATGATAGATTACACAGAGGAACAACTGTGAAAAAGAAAAAAAATATCATAAATAAAGTTTGATGGAAAAGTAAGTTTTGCTTTTCGGAGACAATGCACCCAACAATGACATTGACGGCGATGGCGACGGCGATTAACGGAAGTTATATCTCTTGCTGATAATCTTATTCAACATAATTGGTGGATAAGGGATTAAAGTAAATGTAATCAATTATGAAGTGTTCATTAGTCTGCCATTAGGGACAGATTAATTTAATTGGTGCCGTTTAGGTATTTTAATTTTGTCTTTAATGATATTTTACGCTAAAATTAAACGGTCACTGCAAGAAATTCAACCAACTATCATGACTGAAAGTTAATGTTAATAGGAAATAAAGGTTGTAGAAAGTTAATTGTTATGGTTTTACCATATTAACAATTCATTGTTTCTAGTTTCTACGATGGTAGCTGAAAATCTACCATCGCATATAGTCATGGTGGATGTTTTCACCTCAATATGGTTACAGCAAATAATGTTTTCATCTTTGCTTTTTGACTCATTGGCTACTACATCCATCACCACTCTTAATTTTGAGTTATTAACTATTATTTCTACCATGACTGTTAATTTTCTGATTGCAAATATTTAATATTTTTGTAGTGGGTTAAGGATTGTTCAAAAGGTATTTATTGAATATCATATATATATATATATATATTTGTAATTTTCCACGAATGTATTTTATGAGATTCGTTTGGCATTATTGATGCAATTGATTTCAAAAAAAAAAAAGAAAAGAAAGAAAAAGAAAAGAAAAGAAAAGAGAAGAAAAGGGAAAAGTACTGCTGTGCTATGAAAAAGGAACTAAAGCAAGAAGCATCATATATTTTGTGTGAAGAACTGCGAATCCTGAATTAGTATTTAATTCGTACGTTGATGTTAGGAATATGAACGATATAATTCTATACTATTCGTGAATTTAAAACTTTAATGTAATAATTGATATTGTTCTACTTTATTAGGACAAAAAACTTGTTTTACTTTATACTGTTAATTGAGTGTGAGCACTGTGACAACGTTAATGATATGTTTTTAATGTATTAATTAAGCTGATGTGACACTGCATTCTCTTAATTTTTTTTTCTCTAATTATATTTATTTCTTCGCTCTCTAATTTTACAACCTTTGTTTTCCTCAACGAAGTATTTCATATAATAAGTTTGCGTAAATATTTTTAGATAATCAAACAATATATAATCATATAAAAATAAAATATGTATATTAATTATTAATATTACGCAAGTCAAAATAATAAAAATCAGTTACAAATGAACAAGTGAGCCACACTGTCTAAAGAGGGGAGTATAATGCATGATTTTTTAATCACAAGAGATTTTAATATCTGTATATTATTTTTTTATGGGAGGTTTTTGCACGTTTTCTATTTCATAGGGGGTAAATTGCAGTTTATTAAACTATTTAAATACACTGCATCATGAGTTCTGGCATGCACTAATAGCATGCACTGATAAGTCAAGATGTAACACAACTTCATTTCTGCATGGGCATCTTTGGCCTTTAAATTAATGGCAAATTACACATATGCCACTTATGAGGTTGGCCTAACTAGAAAATGACCTCCCATGCAAAGGGCCTTCCATGTCACCAAGAAAAAGCTAATGCATTTGCTATGACAAACTCCACATTAAATGCACTCCTCCAAACCCTATCCCATTGATATTTCTAAATCATAAATGATAAGCTTATGAGCTTTTTGAACATCTTCTTCAAATTCATGAATCTTGCACAATATTATATATAAAGAGTTCTTTGATAGACATATCAAATTGTTCATATTAATTTATGATCATATTAAATTGAAGGAACATATAAATTAATCTTGAATCAGACATCTTTATAAATCAGTGACTATAAAATAATATAGTTTTAAAAAGAGAATATTAATAGTAGGAGATATACTATGAAATGAACCCTTATAAAAGGCTGGTCCATACTAATAATAAGATGTCAAACGGGTAACAAGGGTTACTAAATAATCTTATACTAGAGAGCCCTATATATGAAAAAAAAAAAAAAAAAAAAAGTGTCATTAATTGCTCTGCAACCAAAACATTATCTCAATAAATTTGACTATGTTATGGCGTACGAGGGCTAGCTAACCCATTAAAAAAATAAAAGAAAAAGAAAAAAAAGAGTACAAACAAATCAAAAAACAAATTGAGTCAAATGCAGCACCGTCCTCCATGATATCAGGAATGCGTGCACCCAAACAGCACTCTTTTTATTTATTATTTTTTTCAAATATATACTATATCAAATATCAATAAATTGATAAATATAGATAAACAAGAAACACATCCACCAAAATACCGGGTATATTTTCCGAAAAAATCACGTGAAATTGTCACATTATAATGTGGGTGAGACCCATAATTTGGGTGGCTATAGAGGCACCCACCTCGCACGTGTCTGCTCCTCACGAGACAGTGAACATCAACACGTGTGGCCCCCCGAGGACGACGATGACGACTGCTGACTTTGACCTCCCCAAACCCCACCCACACGTGAGGGATATCTTCTTGTTTTTGCTTGTCGGGCCTCCACAGCAGGCCCATTTGGCCCATTTTATGGCCCGATAATCGTCATCAACAGTGGTCATGTTGCGTAAGGTCGTCGTCTTCTTCGTTGATGATTTATTTGTTTTATACTTAGATGTGTGGGTGGGGAGTGGTGGTTGACATGTCATCTGAATTTAATGTGCATTTTGTCGAAGGAATTAATTTAATTAAATTAGTCTTAATCAATAATAATTACA
Organism: Handroanthus guayacan; assembly: GCA_014898755.1. Lineage (NCBI taxonomy): Eukaryota > Viridiplantae > Streptophyta > Magnoliopsida > Lamiales > Bignoniaceae > Handroanthus > Handroanthus guayacan. The sequence goes on along the minus strand of JACFYI010003590.1, from coordinate 203,341 downwards.
ATAATTAATATAAAGATGTAAGTATATATAGATTTGTAAATCATATGATTAAAACGTGTTGGGCAGAGTAATTGTCAATCATTCACTAGTCACACTAAGCTAGTTAATGTTATCCTGCCTGTTTATGACTTTGCAACGTAAAAAATTTTATAATTCCACTATATATATATATTTTATAATGATGTGAATTATGATATGATTAATAATTCCCTAATGATGGAAATAAATTATTAAAAACGTAAAATAAGATTATAGCTGTGATAAAGAGAGGGGTGGAACTTTTTTAAAGAATGTTGATGAGGAGCCATGTATATAGGTGGCGCACAGTGATTATAAAATAGAGAAAATGTGTATAAGTATATGCAAGAAAACCACTCGATTAATTTTCTGATTTATTAATTAACAGTAGGCATTGAGAATTTTAGCAGATGGGAAGTAGTTTTCAGAAGTGCTCAACCTATGTCATTGACAAACACTTGGGAACATTTTGTCTGCAGAAAAAAGAAAGAATCTTATGTTTGTTTATGTAGTCAGTGGATTAAGGATAATATAAAGTGTTTAAATTAAATTCATTTGTCCAAAGCGCAGTACAATACCCTCATCCTTCACATGTAAAATGAAAAAGATGAAAAAATAAAAATAAAAATAAGAGAGGGTGGCGTTAGGACTTAGGACATGTATGTCATTTAGGGACATCCAATCCGAAGCAAAGAGAAACGTTTGAGTCTTTGACTAAGACAATAATATATATATATAGCATATATATATAGATATAGGTTGGACAGAGTGAATATAGTAATTTAAATTATATGTTATTCAAGATAATGTTTATTGATGCAATGATGAAAGACATGCACCCAACTGCCCAGACACTTATAAATTAAAAAACAATCGACGAGAATCTTATGATGAAATACGTAGAATAGTAAAGAACAAGGGAGGAAGACAAAAAAAAAAAAAAAAAAAAAAAAAAAAAAAAGAAAGAAAGAAAGAAAGAAAGAAATCATGGCATAATATTGCTGGCATGTAGGTTTGATTGGTTAAAGGTAGCTCATCGTAAAGTAGGCTAGCAATCATATTATCATACCAGGTGGTAAGAATAAAAGCTCCTACAGTAATTTTATTTGGACAAACAACTTTAAACTTTAAAGAGAGTGGCAGAAAGCAGAAAGTCACTTTAATTAATTTTTTTTTTTTTAAATTGTATAATAATCTTCTTTTCAGTTACATCCCGTATATCATGTTAATTTCTAGTTTCTTAAACATATAAGAGGGTTCAACACAAAAGTTCATGAAATTATCATTTTCCAAATTGTAGTTTCAAAAATTCATTGTTCTTATGAGACACAGTACAGTTTTTGTAATATCGCTTTATTCTTTTTTGAAAAATGCAATTAACACATTCAATCAATACAACATTTGTATATTAATAACAATTAAAGATTTATAAGAAAGATAACAATTAGAGACTTGTTAAAAAAGAAATAACAATCAAAGAAAAATTTTCAACAGCTAGTTACTATACAGTAGAAAACTTACGGGGAAGCTATCGCCAGAATTAATAATGCTTTATTCTGTGTGATGACCCCCACTAATGATGTTCGCAAAAGCCATGTGTTTAAATACTGTGGGCTTGCAAATGATCAAAGTCATCCTAAGTCCTATGTTTGCAGCTTTGCCACTTTGGGACACAATACAACTAACGAGTCCAGTCAAAAAACCAAACCCAATTTGGCCCATAATTTTTCAAAGCCCATGGACAAGTATTTGGGCAGGCCAAACCAAATCACTGTTCTCGGCCTAAAATTAAATTTATAATTTCGCAGATATTTCATGCAAAGATGTATATATACTACACCCATTCATCTATTGCACACTAGATATGTTAAAGTACAATAAATACTTGATGTGTGTATCTAGTAATTAGTGTATGAATAATATATTTAATATAGATATATACATAATGATGATACCCAAATCCATCACATACATGAAAAGTTCGACTGCTTCGAGTTACTGTCCCTCAGCATTCAGGGATGGTAGGTTTTGTCGTAAAAGGCAGCAAAAGATGGTGCCCAAATCTGTAGTATAATATGGAAGGTTCTACTATAGAATCCCTTAACATTCATAGTGCAAGGTTTTATCTTGAAAAGACACCTTAAATGATGAGAGAAGAGAGACAGCTTATAAACTATAGCAAGTCTTTCAACTCTTTCAATGTGAAACAAAGTTGGTATAATCACATAATTTAATATAAATAAATAAATTAATGAATAATGACTTATTATTGGGTTGTGAGTGGTTATTAAAGTGAAATAATATTAAGGGATATTTTAGGGTTAACATATAAAAACACATTATCAAAAAAACTAATTAAGAGTCTCACACTTTATATATGCTACAACCAACTGTGTATCAATGCATGTGAATAAAATAATGAAAATATGATTCTCATATATACTAAGATATGATTACCGCACACTTCTTTTGTGCATATTTAGTAATTCGAATGTTATTTATATATTTAATCAAATTACAGATGTAACCTAATATAGAGTTAGTGGGTTACAATTTTTTATAGATTGTGAGTAGTTATTAGAATAAATTAATGATAAAAGATATTATAAATAGAATACATGAAAATATACCAAGAATTGACACTTCATTAAAAATATAGGTTACTTCAGTGCGTCGTGTGCACGCCTTTGTTTTGGTGACATTACAAACAGCAATGTCTGATGAGTGAAAACCATGTATCATTAACACGCTGAGCTACAGTTTGTAATTTAAATTTGAGATATTAATGCAACTCCGACTTTTTAAGTAAAGCCTCAGAGTTTCAAGTGCCAAAGTGGATTTTATTTTATTTTATTTATTTTTTGAGAATGTTAAAGATGTTCAAGAAACATCAAAACATTTATATTTGTTGTGATCTCTTATCTTTTATAGTTGAATTTGTATAGAATTCCATTACATTTAAAATATCTTATATACATAATATGTTGTTATACTACTAAAAGAAACAAGTGATAAAATCATTAGTACAACAAACGAATGTCTAGGGACATTGCTCTTCGATGCTCTTTTAAGGGTACAGAGTTTGAGTAGAATAAGGAAATTATAAACATTTTGTAGGGCATTCATGTGCCTCAAATTCTTTTCTTCTCAAAAGTAACCAATAATCTCAGCCTAAGACATAGAGATGTTAAACGAATCGGTCCAGCCCATGAAACCATTTAGGCTAGGCTTAAACGGTTCGAAGCTTACGTTGGCCGGGCTGGTTCGGAGCTTAGCAAGGTGAACATATTTCCCCACCGGGGATAAGAAATTACTTGTTTTGCAAGTGTGATGATTGTTCCAATTATGTTTAATATGAACTTATTAATGTTGACTATGAAGGGAAGATGGCATGACCAAAGCTTGTACCATTTTCAAAGTTTCCTGAGGATCTAATGAAGCATCAACTTTGAGTATCCCTTCAGATTCATCAATCTGCAGCAAATCTAATTGAGATTGCAAGAGTTGAGCAGGCATGAAATGCTTCCCTTCTGCTGCTCTTTTCTCCAACCGTGCCACAAGCACCTCTGCCGAAACATTCAACAAAACAAATTTTACATCACATATATAAGAATTTGGTATGTAATTGGGGTCTGCACATCTAAGAATTTCTCTGTAGTGCTTCTGCAAGGCAGAACATCCAAGAACTACAGTTTCGCCTTTTAACAAGTATAGTCGTAGGGTGTCACGTAGAGTTTCAAGCCAAGGAATGCGATCTTCATCTGAAAGAGGCATCCCATTCTTCATCTTGTCTGTTTTGAAAGGGAAAAAGAAAAAGAATTATGCTTTGTGCTATTGATAATGACACGCCTATAATCAAGGATGTACCTTTGTTCGACTGAGGGTGGTAATCATCAGCATCAAGAAAGCGACCGTTTATCACTTTTGCCAACATCCCACCTATTGTTCTATAGAGGAGACGCCATAATAAACCAAGTAAGCCCATAATAATACCATATGGAAGTTGAAGGAAGTTGTAAACTAAGGTGGATGATAACAAGAAAATGGAAATTGATGCGTAATAATAAAACAGGAAAACAAGGGAAAATAAGATATGATTTATAAATAATATACTCACGATTTTCCAGCACCGCTGACTCCTATAAGGACTATAGCCATTCCTGTGAAATAGTAGTAGAATATGGACTGTGAGACAAATGGAAAACTAATGATATTGAAATGGACACGTGAAGCCAACATATCTACGTATCAAGTTTGCGATTATTAATTTCAGTATAATAGGCAAGAGGGAGGTTAAAACAAGAAAAGACCAGAAGCATTGCAAACCTTTGTCAGATGTCATCTGTTGGTTAAATAAACAGCTGGGCGTAACTTATGATGTATGAGGATCAATTGATAAAATACGTTTCAAAAGCCAACTAGGATGCAAGTCCTTAATGAAGTGAACACAAGAATTGGTAGCAACCTGCAACCCAAGAAAGTTGAGAATATAAGATAATGGAGGGAATAACAGAAGATTTCCATTAAACATATTAAACAACCGTTATGAAATATAGATTCATTTGCCACAGATGAATTAGGTGAGCATAAGATAATGACGCTACGCACTGCAGATTTCTCATTGTGCCAAGAAAACTATTACACACTGCAGATTGTTC
>JACFYI010003590.1:187549-198609 GCA_014898755.1 Handroanthus guayacan | reverse complement strand
TAACATTACTATGATAAGCCCATTTTTCTGGTAAATGACATGAGAGGAATGCAGACCAGCATAGAAACCACGAGAGTTCCCAATCATTATGGAATATCCAGTTGAGTCATACTTACTGCCCAAAGGACAAGCCCATCACCACAACAGTGTGAATCTCACTAAAGCCTCTTGACCACAAAAGCAATTAGTAGTACACGGGCTGCTACCGCAAGCGGGTCCAAAACTGTGACCTCCTTGTGAGAAGGGGCTACCACAGTGGCGGTAACATTACTATCATACCTCCGTGTTATGCACATAGTGCTGTCGTCCAGCTATCAATTTTTGGTGTTTATTCATCACTTTTTAAGGCACAGCATTCCCAAATGATGAGCAGGAGTTATTATGGATATGGATTCAACAATAAAGAGCCAATTAATAAAGAGAAACCGGTGGCAGAAGAAGAAAGATATAGAGCTGGTTTTGATGCAATCCCATCACATTCTTTCACATGAACATAACAAAGCTTTGTGCTATGTTTGGATCCAGAAATTTGATGAGGAAAATGAGGAAAAGCAAGCAAGAAATTATATCATTTGAAACTTAAAAAAGAATTTTCTCTGGTATTTTCCTTCCTAAAAATCTAAGAACTAAACATAGGGGTAGAGTTCGCTTACCCTGTTCATCTTCAAACATGCCATTTGCTTAGAACTCAAAAGATCCTGATCAGCTACTCTATCATCACTTAAAACTATTATGGTTTGAATATATGAAAGGAGAGTGACAAGCCTTACTAGTTGAATTACGAATCAACAGTTGAGGAAATTATAACTGAACCCCAAGGATCTCGGCACCCTGTACATGGGTCAGCATTACCAGGTTCGACCCCCTTCCGACCTGGAAATAAAAGACTGTCCCATGATGCCACATGGCGCCATATGGAGAATGCTGTCTACACACAATCTTATGAGGCAAAGCCTACAATAGCACCAATAAAGAACCTAGCAAGGTTGATTGCTCCCTACATGCATTCAGCATATTATTTTACATACAACGTTATATTTCAACTCCGTAAGGGGCTAAGGGGCATTCACTGGCAAGCCTAAAGTGTTTTCTGTTTTCAAGGTGACACCTTTGAAGAAATAGCCTATTGTGGACTAGACAAGGTGTTCGACCTCACATCAAAGAGTTCTGTAATTCTTGTGTCCTTGAATGTGCCCATACAAGCAACCAGGAAATGCTAGCTAGTTTTGTTCAATAAATTAATAAGCATTACTACTTTCCCAAATAAATGAAATTTTTTGGCCAAACAAGAAAAAGGTATGACTCGAAAGTTCTGCTGAGGCTCACAGTTATGCTGTGCGAGATCATCCGCTGAGACGTCCATAAAAACACCAAAAATTCCTCATCTTGTAAGCAAATAAAAATCTCTTTAGGCATTCCATTATTGATCCACGATTACTGTCCATTAATCATAGAACTAAGTTAGCGAACCCCAATATATTCAAGAATCAAAGTCAGCGACCCCCAATATATTCAAGAATCATAGTCGTTTAGCAATTCCACAACATTAACCTTTTCACGTGTCAAAAAATGAATCTTGATCAACAGGGTTCAGACGTAAAGTTTTCCAGCAGAAGAGACAATGAAAGAATAGACATCCTAGAGAGGCATATAATTGAATTATTGAATGATCCTAAGCTGAAACTAAGAAGAAAATAACAGCGCAATCACATAATAATCCTCAATGACCAAATCGCCTTTATATTGGAATAGTAAGCAAAGATCAAAGCAGACGAACCTCAACTATTGAAATGCAAATCTTCCAGAAAACAGTGAAATCAGTTTATGGGCTCCTGTCAATTGGTTATTGGCATCGAATTTGGCTCTGGCAAACGTTAAATGTGATTGGTTATCAGCTATGCACTTACTTTTCCAGTTTCCTGCTGCTGCTCCTTTTTCTTTTCTTTTTTTTTTTTTTTGCCCCTTTTTGTGCGTAACAATAAATACCAGGCTGAGGATGAGAAAATAGCATCGCTCGTTTTGCCCTATAAAAACATCGGCAGCCGCCAACATTTGGTAAGAGTCATGTACTGATAATACTCTTATTGTGGAATGTCTTAAAGTCAAAACTCAAATTTTTTATTGATTAGTTATTTGTTAGAAAAAAATTATGCACTCTAATCCATTAAATTAATGAATTACTCCAGCAGCATTTATAAATACTAGCAACCAATGTACACTCGATGCATGTTTATCTAGTAATTGAAATATGATCAATGTATATGCATTTATATGATACTGGTATAATATGATTTCTTAACAATAACCATAAAATTTGTGGTAATTGATGAAAGTTAAAATAAAGTAACTAAAAGGAAGTTGCAATAATTTAAACTCACATTCTTAGTGCAACCCTCAAAATATGCGAAAACCACAAAATATAATCTTGAACTGTACTCATATTAAACATCCAGCTTAACCTCACACAAAACATAATAATATATATGATAGAAACTTGCAAGGAAAAACTTGAAAAAATTATATTGAAGAATTTTAGAATCCATCAATAATTTACTAACTTCAAGGAAAAAAGTGGATCATAAATGAAAAAAAGGTAAATAATGACTTTTTTACGTTGTTTTAAAATAGTTTAGAAAAATAATTCATGCACTTATACACAAAAGATGGAACAAAACATGCTATGAAGAGGCTTCCCAGTTCTCACAACAAAAATATTCCCGTACATTGTTATCAAATTAGAATTAGAAACACAGTTCATCACCTAACATCTCAATATTTGGACAAAATATAAATATATATATCTCCAATTATTCAAATATAAATATATATATATATATATCCATGCCAAGAATATGACAAAACATTAAACGCTTTGCTGATAAAATTTTCTTCACACACTAAGCCTACGTGTTAGTATATTTGTGTTGATGGTATAAAATTTTGAATGCTTCCAAGGCATTACTTCTTCCACTTACAGATCTGCAAGGTAATGAACTTTACCGGCAAGAAAATGATTGTTGGAATAAAAGTACCGGATGAAAATACGGAATTAATTGATGGATGGGTTGTTAATGCAGTAGTGGGGCATGTAGTGGAAAAATAAGCAATTATTCTATTGAAATAAATGAATAAATGAAAGAAAGAAGAGGGGTATTTTGAGAAAAACACATGACGTCATACCAAATCACGCTTCATGTTTTATTAAAAGGTATAAATTTATATTTTTCGTCCACGCAATTATTTTGGTCTGGATTTCCCAATGTACTTTTTCTGATGAGTTCATACGACAATTATGCAAGTCTTTAAAGATTTCTTTACTATCATTTGCGTGCCAGCATGAAAGAGGAAGGATAATTAGTTGGTTTACCTTTCTCATTAACTAATTATCAAGCAACTACCAGAAAAATTAAGATATGAATGTGATGCTTGTTTGTGATTGAAGGGATGGCACTTCCATATACCCCACCCCCGGACAGAATAATATTCAGGCTATTTTTGACATGATTAATTTCCCATATCCGTTTTCTATTTTGAACTGAGAAATGTACAGACTGAATAAAAAGAACTGTCGTATTGACGTTCCATTTTGAACTGAGATATGTACAAATTGAATAAAAAGAACTGCAGAATTGAAGTTATTCTTCCCTCGTGCAGTCAACTTTCGACTCTCTTTGTTCATCTGTGATACGATGAGGCTCTTTGGGCCTTAAATTTCAATTAACACGCATGCCAAAACTATATTGCCTAGTTTCACCTCGAAGAAAACAAGAAAACATTCCAGTCCAAGCATAATCATTAGAAATATTCATTTGACATATTTATATCATTTGGCTTCTCATGATACTCAACTCAATATTTATTTTACCAGAATGGGAAATAGGAAAACACTTAATTATTCATTTTTATTTCCCTCTGTCACTAAAGACCAATATCAGGCCTCATATAAAAGGAAACCAAGAAATATCAAATATCAGTGAAAAAAGCAGCACTTTCACTAATCTCTTCTTCATTCAAATAAAGCTAGAAAATAAAAATAGAAGTAACTTTACTTTGAGTAGGCACCATCAATTACATTAATAGAAAACTCATGTATATGCAGTATAAAGTATCTCCGGTTAATGATGCACTTTGAGGTAGTCACAATCACAGGAAGACAGGAGCCATCACCAGAGTAATGGTAGCAAGCATCTTGATGAGAACATGAAGAGAAGGTCCTGCAGTGTCTTTGAATGGGTCACCCACACTGCACAACAGATAAATATGTTGTACATTAATGACAAAACCATTCATCTTAAAAGAGACCAATTGTTCTAAAATGCATAAAATCAAGACTTACGTATCACCAGTAACTGCTGCTTTGTGGCAATCACTCCCTTTGCCTCCAAGAGCTCCAGTTTCAATGTATTTCTTTGCGTTATCCCAGGCACCTCCAGCCGTGTTGAGGAAAAGAGCCATCAGGATACCCGAAACTGTCGCAAACATTAATAATGCTGCCACAACTTTTGCCCCAAGCAGAGGATGACCGGTATAGTGGCCTAGCACCCGGAATATGAAACCTATAAAACAACAAAGCTGTGTTCATTAAATACTCAAAAGAACACATGTTAGAGAAGCATGGAACTCGGAAGCAAAGAGTTACCAACAACTATAGGTGATATAATGGCCAATGCTCCAGGCTTTATCATCTCCCTTAAAGACGCAGATGCAACAATGGATACGCATCGACTGTAATCAGGTTTCTCCTTATAATCCTGAAACAAATTATTGATATTAAGCACCTTTATGACGGTATGCCATGAAAACCAAGTAAAGGCACAAACTTATGATACGAACCATGATTCCTGGCCTCTCAATGAACTGTCTTCTAACTTCATTGACAACCTCCTGTGCACTTCGACCAACTGCAGAGCAGGCCCATGCACTAAATAGAAATATAAGCATAGAGCCCAACAATCCACCAATAAACACTTCGGGGATGGCAATATCAACCTGTAAAGTATCAAGAAGAAACAAAACTTGTAGATCAGAGTGAAAAATGGTGGTACCCTGTAAGTAAACTTAAGAGAGAGCTTCCACAATAAAGAAAGTCAAGAGAATCAGATTAAATTAGCAAGATTAAGTATGCCTGCCTGATTAAAGGGTACATGCGCAAATGAAGCTACTTCATCCATATAAGCACTAAACAGAAGAAAAGATGCCAGTGCCGCAGATCCAATTGCAAATCCCTTGGTCGTAGCTTTTGTAGTATTTCCAACCGCGTCAAGAACATCAGTAATATCCCTAACACTTTCAGGCTGTAATTGGCATGCGTCATATGTAAGTCTTAAAAGGTATGGTCAAACGAGTCTTGCTACAAGGTAACATCAAAGGGAGGCTTAACGTCTCAAGATTGACAAGTACCTGCTGACTCATTTCGACAATTCCACCTGCATTATCAGCTATTGGACCAAACATATCCATGGTTAGAACATAAGCTGCCGTACTGAGCATTCCCATAGTGGCAACAGCTGTCCCAAACAACCCACCAGTTGGACTTCCAGACTCATCAACCAGTCCTGAAGTGTGGCCCAGCCAAAATGCTGAAATAATAGATATGCTTATAACAATCACAGGAAGAGCTGTTGATTCCAGACCCAAACTAACACCTGCAATTATATTAGTTCCATGTCCAGTGGAGCTAGAAAAGGCTAATGTGCGCACAGGCTCATGCTTGTAATCAGTGTAATACTTTGTGATCCAGACAAAGACATAAGCTGTCAGAATCCCAACCAAACCACACAGGGCAAAGTTCAGCCAAGCAGAAGGTGCTTGTTCAGTATACAGCATCAAGCGTGTGGACTGCAAAAGCAAGATCAGAGATCACAGGTTCAGCAATGAAAGAATCACCGGGAAAGAAGCATAGCCAGAGATACCCATATAGGAAGAAAACCAACATTTTCTAGAGTCTAGAGACTGAAAACTGATAATCCAAGAGAAGACACGAATATTTACCAAACCAAATGTGAGAACAGCTAGGATTATTGTCACAGAATATCCTTTCTGAAGTATTGACATCGGATCCTCTACAGCACCAATGATTCCAGAGTCACGTGTATTCCGAATAGAGAAGATTCCAATTGATGATATCACCAGGTCAAATGAGTGAACAACAAGAGGAAACAAGATGAAACCTGATGGATCTGCATGTAATTAAGAGAACCTGTCACATTTTGTTCCGCAGAGGGAAAAGAAAAGGAACAAGGAAATTATCTTGTGAAAATCATCACTTCATCAGCAAAAAGTCCAACCAAAAAAAAAAAAAAAAGAAAAAAGCATAGCCAGGAAATTAAGTACCATCAAAGAATTCCAAGAACAAATTGCCACAGAATTAATAATCCAAAGATAGTGAAATAATAGCACCAGTGTTTCTTACTTCTAGAAGCCTGTAAGGCTGTAACAAATAGCATGACAAACCAGACACAGACCATGTCTCATCCTTGCCAATACAAGAAGATTAATGTCGTAATATGATCTTATGACGCAAGATTTCACAGCAAAAAGAGTAACAAGGCATGCTGATTTGCTAGAGATGCACTTTCAAGCAAGATTATAATATTCTCTCTGCCCCAAATTTAAGCTTCTGATTTACATTTTGAGGCGCAGAAGATAAGACTATTCACTAATTGGAATTCTTTTTCAAGAAATACATTTGCAAATGAAGTAATGTCAGGAAGAAAGGCAAGTTAAAATTGAAGATAAAATCACACATAAAACGGTTGCAATATCTGATCGATGGAGCCTTCGTCTAATACAAAAGGTGAAGTGTCCACTTCTTAGAGTGTTCTAAAATATTTGGATGTCAATAAAATAGCCAAGAGTCTACCTTCGATTTTACACCGTTGTGCCATTGTTCCACCAAGTATCATTGCACTAATTATTTCTGCAGCAATACTTTCGAACAGATCAGCGCCTCGAGCAGCACAGTCACCAACATTGTCTCCAACCTTTAATTTGTCAAATGATGAAGATTCCATCATGATGATAATGATTCAGTAATAAAGATGTAGGATGCAGTACTCACATTAATATAAATTCTTATCAAATGAAAGAAAAAGAAATATATATATATATATATGCATAATTTCCCATGTTTGATTTTTTCCTGCCACTTGCCTGACCGACCACAATTTCCAAAAAACTATGCCACTTGCAATAAAATAAAATATAGGAAACCCTCATACCAAATCAGCAATGACAGCAGGATTACGTGGATCATCTTCAGGAATACCCTGCTCCACCTTTCCGACAAGGTCAGCTCCAACGTCAGCTGCTTTTGTATATATTCCACCACCCAACTGGGCAAAAAGTGCAACAAATGAAGCTCCAAAACCATATCCAACAAGAAGAAGAGGCACTGAAAGGGGAAAAGAAATTATCAAACTATGGACAATGGACACTGTCAAATCTTTGACAAATGGAAAAAAATACACAGAAAAAGAGACATTCCAGAGTCCATTAAGGTGAGGAGATGGCAAGCAGACACTTACAATCAGTGACCTTCATGCCACCTGGCAAGTCCACGCCCAGCCAAACATAAAAGGTTGCATAAAGAATAGCAATACCAATTACAGCCATTCCAACAACCACCAATGCAGAAAAACCACCAGCGCGAACTGCAATCTGCAAAAGAGTGATGCCACATCATCAAATCTCGATGCATTTCCATCTGCACATGAAGTAAATATATCCAATAAAAATAAAAATAAAAACCTGCAATGCCTCTCTTGCAGATCGTCTTGCCGCACTTGAGACTCGAACGTTTGCACGTACAGAGACCCACATCCCCACATAGCCAGCAATACCAGAACACAGAGCCCCAAGAAGAAAAGCACCAACAGTAATATAGGCAGATGTTGACCTGCATCGCCACAGGCAAAGTATATCATCTATTATCATAAATTCTTGTGCCCAATGTAGACTCAAGTGGAGATTGTGTTTGTGTGGCTGCAGGTGTTTAAAAGAGCGAACAGTACTACACAACAAATAGAAAATATATAGTTACCTCCCCAGGCCAGAAGATTCCTGCTGCGGAGTTGTACTGCGAAACAGATATATGCAGAGGATTACTAATCCTAGTAAAATAGCCATTTTTGATATAGTCCCATACTGGGTCCTAAAGAAACCCTCAGCACCATCACGTATAGCATCTGATATCTAGCAAGTAAAACAAAAAGGTGAAGATTTTACCAACAAAGAAGGAAGATAAAACTTCAAGATGCATATAAAAGCTAGCTTTTGAGTTGCAGTAACTTCAGGTGCCCATGATGATAAGAGTTTATAGAATCTTTACTAAAGCATAATGGGCAGAGAAAGCTCAGAACAGAAAATAATAGGCATCGTCCAGAAGAAGATAGGCAAAGGCCCTGTTAGGGTCTCCATCCACGTAGCACATGCAGTCACTTTTCAAAAAATCACTTATGTAGGTACAATAGATTGAAAAAACATTAAGAAGGCATGTCTAAAATACAGAGAGAATAATATGTAAATTTTCTTAAACAAATAAGTGAGACAAGATATTTAGCTATCCAAATGCTGGGACCATCTGCTAAATTGGTGCACGATTCACTTGCGCACATGCTTGAGAATATACAAGTTGTAGCTTGCATTGAAAATTTACCAGAAAGAAACTAAATTAAGGCTTTAGAAACAGTTGTACTAATTCAAAGAGAAAGTTTAAAATCAAAGGTAACAAATTCGACATTTACAATTCCACGCAACCTTGACTAAAAATCACAAATCAGAGGAATTACAAGGAAAGGCAGAGATGTTGCGGCGCAAATAGTGGCAAGTACACATCACGCCCTTCCCTGCAACTCCTAGCAAGAAGCTCATAGAGATTGCCTCAATGGTTCAGCAACTATAGTCTCACTGTCATAGTAATAAGTAGTACAAGTCATCACAACACTCAGTGCCATTTGTTCACTAAATGATGCTGCCCCTCAATAAGGAACATGTCATGCTTGCCCATTTAGCGAATGGCCAAACAGGTCAGACGTCTTTAGTACAAAACCCAAGCTTTTCGTCGTCAAGCATTCATCCACAGCGTTTTCCTTCCTCTCCCCGATATGTTTCTTTTTCTCTTCTTCTTCCATCATTCTTGTTCTTTCTTCTATTTCTTCCCGTACTTTTCTCAGATGTTCAGTGTTCATTTTTCACCTTTTTCCTTTTTCACCGATGGTTGGTTTCTTCTTCTTCATCTATCATTTCCCATGTGTTGTTTTCATCTTCTCGTTCTATCTTTGATTCTTTTCCCATGGTTTTGTTCTTCTTTGTCTTTTCTTTTCCAGCCTTTTTTATGTTCTCCCTATTTTCCGTTTCTTTGTCTTATTTACAAAAAAATTAAAAAAATATCTGAAATATCAATAAAGGTCTTAGTTATATTTTGCAGAAATGACTGTTGAAATTACTGAAATAAGCCTTGAGATTTCCAGTATCTGCTTAAACTACTGGGATTATCACAGAAATAGGATAGATTAGTGCTAAAATGTTGCTAAATTCATTACAAAATTTGCTGAAATAAGTGCTGACATTGCTTAAATTATTGTAGTTATAGATTAATTGGTGGATTTTATTTATAACAATTGTTAAACATTAAATTTATAAATTTTTGAAGCTTCACTTCACTCTGTTTTATTTTGGTTGGAAGCTACTGACATTGCAGATATATAATTTGTTTCTGCAATTGTGTGCCTCGCTTTAAGAACGTGTTAGTGGTGCACCTGGGTTGTGATACACCTTGCCATTAACAACTATGGTCACGGTTGACCGCTGTGTCGAGCCACACAAAGCCTTTGCTCATGATTCTCAAGGCCAATGGTAAAGGAATGAATTCAAATGCAGTATATGGCAATGGCACAGAGCAAAATCAAATCAAAGCATGTGATGACTTCATCCTAATTTTCATGGCAAAGGCAACTAATTATACTTCAGATGCTGTATATCTTAGACTATAGAACAGTATATCTTAGACAATAGAAAAGTGACAACCTATGTCGCATGGATGCGGATACGATACGGATATGGGGTACGATAATTTTCAAAATTTAGGGTGCAGGTACTGTAATATATCATGAATTATAATATATATATATAAAGTTAAAATGAATATATATATAAAGTTAAAATGTCATAAAATCAAATATGACAATTAACAACATTGTATTACATAGTACCAACAACATAGAATTGATTTATTCAAAAGTCTACTTTGATTATAAGTTTTCTTTTGTTTCTGGTCAAATGGGGTGGGTCCAATTATATCATGGCTTATGCTAAAACCCCTTCAGATAAGTAGAATGCAGAGGACGAAATCTGGCATCTAAAAGAAGAATTGGATGAAGTTCACAGCAGAGAATGGCTGCAAATGAAAGACTAGGCCACTTATATTCTGCATTGAAAGATTGTATGGAGCAACAGCAACTGAATCTCGTTCGCAAAGAGCAAGAGCCAAAAAACCCTTGGACTACCGAAAACGCATAACCAGCCGTACCCATTTTCCCCAAAAATAAATAAATAAATAAATATTACCCATAACCAATGCATACCCATGTACCCAGTCTGATACTCCATATAACATGAAGTACCCATGCATTAGAGGTTACAGAATGGTAGACTTCAGATGCAGGAAATCAAATGGTGAAATATCGGATCTAAAAGATATTCCAAAGACCCGAAACAAAGGATTCCAAAATTGAAAAGAAGATGCAATCAGCATTATAGGACAGGCATCTGATTCAAATAGAAATTAGAGAAAAGAAAAAGTAATCAAGAAAAGAATTACCTGGACCATCTCAGGAGGCCCCTCATCCTTAGAAAGTACCCACTTAGTCAGGTATATAGACACGAGAAAACTGATTATGCAAACTGAGTATACAAACACAATAATCGGCGAAGTACTTGCACCAATATAAAAGAGAGCTCCAAGTCCAATGAGCAGAAGCACCAAAAGAACGCGAACATTTATCCTCATGAGTAAGCGAAAGACCTGCAGAAGGAAATTGACGAGCAGCGGAATGAAAGAA
>JACFYI010003590.1:176499-187480 GCA_014898755.1 Handroanthus guayacan | reverse complement strand
GCGATAAGCAGCTTCACAATTTTTCAAATTCGAAAAATATTACCCCCTATCAGACATAAGTAACTTGCAACGTGTAGCAAGAAAGCCAAGGTCAGATATCAAAATTACACCATGAAATGGATGCCCAAGATACAAATGCATGCTTGTAGTACGGTTGAGTCTTTTTAGCTCATTCATCATTCTCAAGTATTACATTAGTTTCTTTTTATTATTTCACAGTGAACATGTGAATGAATCTGTCTTGTTTCTTAATCAACATCACATTATTTTTTTCTTCTTGATTTTCTAATTTTTCTTCTTAGGATTTGAGAAATGGGGTCCTCGCACAAAATGATGACTGAAAAGCATATCTTCCAATCACAAACAATGAGCAGTCCAAAGTTTTATCTTATAATCTTGTGACTACACTCTAATGATGCATGCAACTTAAACTAGCATATTTAATTATGAGACCTTTATATCCCAAATCTTTCAGTATACAAGATATTATCCAAAGTTTTCTTAGCATGATTGCATCTAAGTGGACCTTAAAACAATAAATCAAAAGGCAAACAACATGCAACTAAGAACACAGAGCAAGAATGTTTTCCCAATAGAGGTTCAAATTGAGTGGATTATTACAAGTTAATTAACTGTATAATGATATGTGTTGCTCAGGAAATGCATTAGTACAAATAGATGCACTTACCAAAGGTGTGTAAGCTTTGCTTCGCATGTTAGGGAATGTCCTTGGCCTTTCCTGATAAGACCCCAAATTCCCACCCTCCATATCATCATCCATTGGAACAGCTTGGAAGGAGTTCACCCTCCGTGCCACAGAGAAAGGGTTAAACTCACCACTCTGGGGCAAGTCGCCCCCTGAACTTTGTCGCTGTATCTTGAATTTTTTAGATAAAGCTGGTAAACTTAGGAATTAAGAAATGTGATTTTTTGTTTTTCGTCCCACCAGTTTGCTGATTGATTCAAATACTTCACGGCCAAATTTGTACTGAAACACAATTCACATGAATATCAGTTCTCGAAAAAACCATTTGACATTATGAAAAAGAGGAACAAGCATTTTCAGCAAGAAGCCACACCAGATAAAGCAGGATAGCACCAGCAAAAATCTACTTTCGCAAAATTTTAAGCAAAAGATGGTGTCAATGCACAATCTTTTAAACCTAAAACTAAAGCGAAAAATTCTGCCCAAAAAAGATGTATGCTTCCTATGGCGTATACTAAATCATCTGAACAGAAATATGCATAAATATGACCAAACATATAATGTATAAAAAATTAACACATTCTAGGTCTGCGAATCAGACAGCAACCACAGATTTCCAAGCATTGAATATAAATCAAAGGGTTTAAGCACTGAGAAAAAAATTATAGATCATCGGGTGCGTGCAGTTTAAATCGACGAACAGAATACGAATTAACTAAAATGATGAACAATCGAAAAGTAAAGAACAGAGATCGGATGAATTACAAGTAATTCGTGATTCCGCTCGCTAGGGTTTTACGAATTGGGGAAGCGAGAGCAATTGATTTGGAGAGTCCACGGCTGAATCTCTACAATTTCAACCGGAGAGCGCAGTGGTTTTGTGAGTGCTGAGTCCTCCATCCACCATACACTACCTGTCACTACTTAAGGAATATCCAATCACACATTGCCACCTAGATCCTCATTCCGCCAGGTCATCGATTCTTTTTGGTTAGTGGGTGCAAAAGTAAAGCCCCGTTTTTATTTGGTTTTTTTCAATCAAAATATCATAAGCCCCGTTTTTATTTGTTAATTCAAGTTCGGTCCACAAATCTTTTGTCATTCTATGCAAAATGTTAATGCAACATTTTTCTACAAAATATTTATAATTATAAAAAGATTAAAAACATAATGGCTTCACAAAAACGTCAAAAGAAAAATGAGAAACCACTTTTTAAAGTAATGCTTTTTAAATTAAAATACTAAGGCAGATAACATAGTCCATACTTTCAAGTGATGTGGATAAAACAGCACTTTGTTGGAAATATGATTAGCAAATTATCAAGATTATTGACAAAAAAAGTAATAAATAGAAAATTGCAAGGACAACATTTAAAATCAATTCATATAAATGTTTTATAAGGTATGCAACAACAGTAAGTAAAAACTCAGTTCAGTAATCAAAAGTAAACCAATTTGGAAATAAACAAAATCCAATCAACACTATAAATGAAACTAGTAAGAATACATAATGCTTATGTGATTTTGTGTAAACATGGAATGTAATCAATCAAATCTCCAGCTGTAGGCTGGATCGCCTTGAAGAAATAATTGTCATACACTCACTGGTGCACTGGGTACAAAAAACGGTTCCAAAAGTTTTATACTGCATGGTGCTAGAACTTTAGCAGTCCAAGAAACTATGGGACTACAAAGAGAGATTTCTAGAAAGAGAGCATAGAGTATTCAATCTTGGTAGCAAATTTAATTCTACCAAAAGGCATGCTACACATAGGTGAAGAGAGGGAGCATGACGATAATGACTCTTGATACTAATAGAATGGTTAGAAACAGATTGTTTTCAATATATTTTTTTATTATTGTTGTCTGTGTTGTTTATTTTTTTTCACTTATCCATCCAGATGAGATCTATTTCTGTAAATGGGGGGAATAAAGGACGAGGTGGGTTATTTATTTTTGTTTTCATTTTAAGTCAAAGGGATTCTTCCCAAGGTCAAAATTCCTAATGCATTAAACTATTGGCTTACTTCTATTTTCTGAATGGTCAGCAAAAGATTTCTTGATTAAGGTTTCCTCCTTAGATTTAGGTTTGTTAATATATTTTAGGCTCATATCTTGAATTGGCCCAAATCTATCATTGGTCTTGAAATATTATTATTTCTGATAATGTATTATTTCCTTGAAGCACATGCTATTAATGGCCACGATAATGCACCACTAATGACTATAATAATGTACCACTAAAAACCTATTGATAACATCTGAAACATTTAATAATTCTGTTATTAATTTAACCAACAGTCATAATAAGGTGGCACTAGCTTGATGCTTGAAGCTAATAAGGTGGCGACATGTGATCAGCTAATGTCGCATGGGGGTCAACCGCCGCCCGGCACACTGTGCACATGACAGTCACCCGGCCCTTGCGCACAATCAATCTAAATTAGGTACAACATTACACACTCAACTTTTTTATAAACATTAAACCTTCCTTATGGGATTTTCACTTGGCAGGTTCGATTGCTACTATAAGTGCATCACCTATGGGTTTTCAGTCCCATCCTTAGCTTAGATTTCTAGAATAAGGATAATTCTATCTCTTTAGTCAAAGAATAAACTATATTGTCTTTGGTATTAACAAAGTCAATGGTCATAACCCTGTCATGTCCAAGTTCTCTTCTAAACTTTAGTTTAAATTAGATGTGTCTCTTTGTTTTTTAGTTAAACTTTGACTTTTGATTTGGTAATTGTGGTTTGGCTATCACAATGTATAGCAATTGCAGGAGGATGCTTGCTTACCATGGTAATTGGGCCATCAACACATGTAACTATTTAGCGTCAATCCATAGTCATGTCTAAAGCACATAACTCAGCCTCAAAAGTGGACCAAGTTATCAAAGTTTGTTTTTAAACTACCAGGAGACAACACCTCTACCAAAGGTAAATAGATACCCCATACACCCATTGCTATAGGAGTTTTTCCCTCTGCAGCTTCGTTACTATATCTCTCAAGAATGGCAGAGAATTTGCCATAGTACAGAACAAGTGATATCGTAATTTTAATAGTATTTACATATGAAAAATTAGAATACTCAATTTTATTGATATTATAACATTATATAGCTCGAAGTTTGAACAAACCTTAAAAGTACTGTAATATTAAATCACAACTTTATTGAACTTAAATATAAGTTCATTACACTCTCTAATAATAATGGAAACACTAATTATTCTTATGAATAGTGGGAACATGGTGCTCCTCAACAAAGATAGCATGTGCATCGAAGGAAACTTCAACCCCAAACATCTATAGATTCGAGGTGGACTTACCAAAATGTGTTATAAACCTATCATATTGAAAATGAAATGAGATAAAATATGTAATTAAAATAAAAACCAATTCTTTTAGTTTATATTGAATGTATGTTCATCAAAATTGATCTTAATATTTGGATCTGGTTAGCAAGAGTGTAGCCGTGGGTTTGGGCCACATTATGGACTTTATCCTAGATCGAACTTGGGACATTAAAGGCGTCCACATATCCTATCCCAAGTACTTTGGCAATGTTAGTGTTTCCTATCATCATGAATTTTTCATTAGTTGGTTGGTGAGAGAAAATTAACAATTTATCATCACAAATATGCACATTTGCCCCACTGTCTAACAACCAATCAAAAAGTTCCCATATGACATAGAGTTTGAATTTCAAGAAAATATACCTATCAATAGTTCATTCTATCGCTCTAGCTTTGCTAGTCTCCCCATAGCCATGTTGATTAGAGCAGGTACAGTGGACTCAAGTTTTACTGTAGTTTTCCTAGAGGAACACTCTTTAGCCCAATGGCCTACCTGTCTACTATTCCAACATGATTGTTTGTCTATGGTTTTTTTTGTTGGTCGTAGGTTTACTTGTATTAATTGTTTCCAAGTAAGGTTCACATAGTTCAATTTCTAGTTTTCCTTCTTTCTAATAGTTACTGCATTTACCTTAGGCTACTACACCATAGAAACACAGGTATTTGATTCTTGTGTTCATCATCTTTACTTCCCTTTCTGATGTTTGAGTGTCGTTCCAAAATTTTTCCAAAATTTGGAAAATTTATCCACTACGGACATAACCCAAAACTTTTGAGGAAACTTCATTTCAGCATTAGTAAGGGAATGCTGAAGATTTATTAGTTTATGGCATTTATTTAGTTATAGACTTTCCTCCAACCATATGATATGTTAGGAACTTCGGAACAAAATACTATTTGAACCCATGCTCTTCGGTATTGTATTTCATGTCTAATTCATCCCATAGTGACTTTCAATGCACAAATCAAAACAATAAACATAAAAAAACATTTGATTGATGATGAAGAAAGAATGACCCCGTGGGCCTCGACCTAATTGGTCCCATTCCATCCACTCAACTATTTTGGCTATTCTGGGATCTTTATCAATTAGTTTAGGTCTGGTTACCTGAATAACCGAGAGGAGTCCTTTCATCATGAATCAGATTTTCGTCCATTGTTGTCAACATTTGAAAAACTATCCAAAGAACTTTTCTTGTAAATTGAAAAAGTTGACTTTTGCACCGAGGATAGAAGCGGTACGAAAACCCCTTGCAGATGCCATTTTATATAAAACACTTTTAAACACAAACTATTTCTTCAAGATTGTTGGAAATATGAATTGCAAATTACCAAGATTATTGACAAAATTAATAATAATCAGATAATCACTAGGGCAAAAAAAAGATAATCACTAGGGCGGTGTTTAAAATTAATTTATATAAATGTTTTAAGGTATGCAACAACTGCAAAAAGCTTCAATTCAGAAACTAGAAGCAGAAACCAATTTTGCAATCAAATAGAATTGAATCAATGCTAAATTGAAATCAGTAAAAATAAAGAATGCTTATCTAAATTATATGTAGACATAAAATGTAATCAATTGAATCTCCAGCCACAGGCTAGACTGCTTTGAAAAAATAGTGACCCTACACTCACGAGTACACTAGGTACAACGACACTCCATTCAAGATAAGATGATTCCAAAGTTCTATACTAACTTGTAACCCATTGTAACTCCTTTAGTATCCTATATTGAGTAATAGACTGGCTCGCTACAAGAGCCAATTTTAACTATTTCTTTTACTATTAATATTATCTCCCTCTAAAAATTAATTAGTATGGGGTGACGAAGTTTCTATAATGTCTCTAACATTGCAATCCCCTAAAAGAAATACAGTTTATGAAGGAGTATTTATATGTTTAATCTAGGAGCTGCAAATTGCAATTAGTAATAGCTTCCAAATATTTGATTAGATATATGAATATAGTATTTTAATATTATTCATAAATTAATAAGGGATACCAAAACTAAGTCTAATTTATATATTTTTACAAATTAGTAAAACCACAAATTAATATGATAAATTTAATACGACATACCAAAGAGCCCCTAAATATACTTCCCCCAATAACATGGCAAACTATTTCCACGCAAATGGTCCCTTCTTTTCTAAGATTTGAACTAATTAAGTGGCATCAACTTCACCCCCTTACTTCACAAAATGCCTTTCACAAAATATATATATGGAGAAGTCTTTAAGTTTAGTCGGGAAATCAACTATTTAAAGGAGGCAAAAAAGACATTACTTTGATGGTTTCCCTGATAATTGCCCTTTTGAAGCCTGCAAGGTCTCTTAGGTTTACCTTGAAGCATTCATCTACTTTAACTTCAATTCTTCCCCTCAGGATATATATTTTCACAAGAATTCTGTATTGGTTTTCAAGAACAATTGATTTATCATAAGGAAAATAATTGACCATGATGTGTTTGCACCCTAATTGGCATGTGTTGTTGATGGATTAGGTTATTGATAATACCTAATGGATAATTACTCTTGTAACTTCGATTTTATCTCTAAACATATTATGTGGCTCGTGTGTAAAATACATGATTGATATTTAGAAAATATGGATCATAAATATTTGGCACGTATGTGACTTCATCCTAGTCTATCATATAGAATCGACTTAGTCCATGTTAGCCAAGTACTATAAGTACTTAATTATATCCACGTAAATGTATGCATTATAAAATTTAAAATTTATTGCAATGGACTGTTTTTGCTTTAACATTTACTAACTTATGTTTTGAAGAATTTTCTTTGGGAAACCACAACTACCCAATGTTTTTGTAATATCTAGTTGTAATCTACGTCTTTTTTGATTAAACGCTTTCCTACTTGATAAGAAGAATAAAAAAAGTAGATCGATCCAGTTTCGACTTATTTGCTGAACCAAGATCAATTATCATGAAATTTTTCTCCAATATTATCATTAGATTCAAAAATTTAATCCTTATCCTCGTTACTTTATTTTCTTCTTTCCATGATTATTTATTAGAATTAATTTCACCCAATTGATTTCTTCGGCTGGAATTCTGGACTAGTTTTTTATACAGGCAAGTATCAATAATGGTTGGAAACAATTGAGGGGGATCAAAGATGCCATGAGTCCCCAACATCAACCGAAACTCTTCATTGGCTACCGCCTTTCCAGGCAAAATCAACTCCAGACTCCGGAACTCTACATGTGCTTTTCCAAACCGGAAGAGAAGGTAACCGGTTTCTTTGGTCCACGTGCACCAGAAAATCACGAAATTTATGAGTGGAGACCAATCCTGGTCCAGCAAAGGGGTAACTCCCATTATTGTCCGTTACCCATGCTTCACTCCTCACTGCCGTAACTGATTTCCCTTCTTCTTTTTTTTTAGATGAACAATTAATACATTAAATTTTTATATTGATATATCATATCATTAATATCAGAACTCAATAATTAAAAAGAAATTTTTGAGCAAAGTTATTATATAATAGAAAATTGAATAAAGTTTTTATTCAATAGAATAAAGACCGATATGTGTTCCGTGGGAATCGAAGTAACAATTATCGAAAAGCAACTTCTAAGTACTAAGCCCTTTATGATTTAATTAATTTCGTTCTAAAAAAATGCTTTAATTAATTTCAGTAATTTCTTTCTCGTGATTTTAGCATTTTAGCTTCACCTTTTTCTTGAGTTCCTAAAAAGCTAGTTCCATTAAGCTGCTGTTCAGGGATATTTTTTTTTTTTTTTAATATCCTTTTCTCATGCAAAAAGATGGTCACTCTAAGTTGTTGGGGATTTTTAATCAACAAATTAATCTCGTGAAAGTTTAATAGTCGTGCACATAAGCCTACTTAATCTAATTCATTAAAAAGTTATGAAATTTGAATTTATAATAATAATAATAATAATAATAATAATATCAAATTAGTAATATTGTTATTCTTTTCTTAAGAGATAAATGATTACATTCAATCATTACATCAATATTATTATATTACTACATTTTAAAAATTAAACACATTAACTAAACAAGAGAAATTCTCTAAATTACCATGTGGTAGACAAAAATTCACATACTACCGATGGAATTCAAACTTGCATGTCTTCTATTAAAAAGGAAAGGTATTGACATTTCATCAAAAGGATGGCGGCTATTGTTCATTATTTCACTAGTTTGATCATGAATAACGTTTCAATTTAAAATGAATTTTACCTGCAGTAAAAGGATGCTTAAAAATAGAAGCTCATATGCATAATGTATGTATGTATGTATTTATTTATTTTGTTTTCTCGCAATTTAATTTTTATTGATACTCAAAAGTTTTCGAATCCCTGCCTATTATGAAAATTTATTTTCACCCTGTTTCTCTCATCTATCGAAATTGTTTGTGTTGCCACACCATATGTGATTAAATTTTTCTAATATCACATATTTGAATTGCAACAACCATTAAACTAAAGTCATCAAATAATATAAATAAAATTCGTGAATCCACCAAATGAACAATCCAACCTCTAAATAACATCAACTCAACTCATTGAATCCAAATTGCTTCATTTTTTTTAAAAAGAAATTATTTATTTACAGTTTAATATTTTCTCACCCGTATATATTAGCTTGAATTGATTATTCTCTTTTTTTTTTTTTTTTGTGGGAGAGAGAAGTGATTACATTTAATCATTACATAAAAAACATTACATGAATATATTTCAAAGATCAAATACAAGAACTAAATATATAAGTTCTATAAACTACTATATGATAGATAAATGCTACTATACAGTAGATAAAGATCCACATGCTACCTGTGGGATTCGAACTTGCATCTCTTCTATGAAAAGGAGAAAGCCGTATCACCTCATCCAAAGGACGGTGGCTTGATTATTCTTTTTTGAAAAACTGTCCATGTATGCATATTTTTAACCTAGTTGACCGGCGGTCACATTTTATCTGCATCAAAGTTTAAAAGAAAATCACTTATTGAGATTTTGTAGCTTCCAAATGCAAAATAATATAAATTATTCAAAGATTTTGTAACTACCAAATGTAAAATAATATATAAATTATCCAAGTAACCATATAGCAAAAGTTATGTAAAACCCACCATGCATGTATAATTATAATTAATTGGCCAAGATTTAAATCCTCCAAACTTTATAGAGTCACATGAATTAATTGGGTCAGCCTCATTACCAGAAAATAGTACAATAGGATCTTGATGCGGCACAAAATATCTTGGGATGTCGCTTATGCCCTCCGGATGTCTCTCAATTTTGTCATACAGCTTTTGTTCTTTCTTTTCAGTAGAATTACGTACTGTGCTTTGATTTGACTTTCCGCCTCCACCATTACTCCGGCCGTTACAGCGTTCTTACAAAAACTTCTTTCGATAGAAATGCCCTCGTATTATTTTTACACACTCATTTGAAAATCGGATCGGATCGAATCGACGATCGGATTGTTTGGATTGTGAACCACCCTAGAGTCTGGTTCAATTTTAGCAAAAAATTAGTAAGTTTATAAAAATAGCTTTATTTTGTTAAAAACGCTCGAACCGGTAGTCAGACCATTCGAACCGGTGAATCAGTTACAGTTTTAAAGAACCGAAACAATTCATTTTTTAGCTTTTTTTGAAGGAAAAAAGCCAAAAAATTGGAAAAATTGTTCAAAATCATTGAATATTAATATTGCATTTTACATTTTAGACTCTATATATTCATACTTCAATGATTACGTAATGATGTAAATGTATTAATTTGAAATTTGAATAATTATCTTTTAGACTCTTTATGTTTTATGTTTATTTTTTAGTGATCTTTTATACTATAATGGTTGAAATTAATAATTTGGTTCTTTATATTCTATTTTTTAGCATTTTAATAGTTTATATAAAATATATAAATATATATTATGTAATTATTACATCACGGTTCAATTACGATTCAATTACGATTCGATTGACAATTGAATCGATAAACTGTGAACCAAAAATTTTTCTGGTTCGATGAACGGTTCAATTTTTCAAACCTTGGTTTTTTACATCACTTTTGAGACAAATTTTGAATTATGGGAATTTTCGAGGGATTAGTACAAAATTTAACAACTTTCTATGCCGTTGGTTGGCCGGTGTCTAATCTCATTGGTTGGATCCCATTCCGATCCGACCCAACTAATAACGTTGATGTTTACCTTTTATTTGTTTTTTTATTTATATTTTATTTGTAATGATGAAGTTAATCTTAAAAGTTTATGCTGTCATGCACTATCCACATTTCATGTAATAGTGCATACGTCACATCTCTTTCATTTGTAAGTTTGATTTATGTTCTTATTATAAAATAAAATAATATATGTCACACTGATGTTACCCTAGCGTGGGTAACAAGGATATTTCACGGTGTTTGAAATTTTTGTTTTTTTCAAGTGATTTTTAACTTTCTAGCTGTTGTAAAATATCTGAAAGTAATGTTTCTGTTTTTGATTTAATAAAGTTAAGTAGTAAGAAACTACAAGTTAAAAACATCATCATCACTGGAGTTTCGCTTTCTTTTATGTATGTTTTTAACTATTGTTATTCTCAATCTTTATTATAATTTTATTTAAAACTTTTTTTTATTACTTTTCACTTCTTTAAAAAAAAAAACTTGCAACATCCTCCGCATACTTCGAACCACAAGAATTTAGCCTATGCATTATGAATTACCAAATAAAATGAATTGGGTTTGAATTTGCACATCAAATTCAAGTAATTGGTGGATGCAATCAAGACACAAGACTGGTAGGAATTCTGTTTCTTATAGAAGAAAATGCCTCACATTATATTACTATCTAGTTAGCAAAAAATAGGCAAAATTGCATTTTTAGTCCCACAGGATTGGGGGATTAGCATTTTT
>JACFYI010003590.1:121213-140546 GCA_014898755.1 Handroanthus guayacan | reverse complement strand
GCATAAGTGGATTTTAGTCAAATTTCGTGTCCGCAAGGCTGCAGGACCTGGGGCAACAAATGTCCTGTTAGCCTATGAAATTAATTAGTTCAGAGAATACACCGCCGTATAGTAAACACGAACTGAGGCACACGTTATGGTCGAATGGTTGTTCTTGTCAGCGATGTGCATCTTTTTCTTTGGTTTTGCCACTTACCTTGTGGTGTGTCTATCGCGTTCTGTCTTACTAAATTGATAGCAGTTCGGGTTGTACGCCCCACACGGGGTCTTCGCCAATGCGACCTGCTCTCATCTAATCTCTTCCTATTTTGTAGTGAGATTCTTATTATGGTATTAGACTATTAGGCCATGCAGAGCAACTTCAACTTCTCATAGAATTGAAGTGTCTAGGAGCTGTGGACGGCCCATTTTACATCTATTCTTTTGCAGAAGACAAGATATTATTTTGTGAGGCCTCTTTGTAGGCAACACACTTGCCATGATAGATATTCTTGACTTGTATGAATGAACATCTGCGCGAATGTTTAATATTGAGAAGTCCACCAACGTCTTCAATGGCCGCACAGCAGCAATCCACTGGTGGTGCCCTCCGAACGCACTTGGTTTTCCCATTGTTCATAGCCACGAGAAATATTTAGGACTTTTTACCATCATTGGCAAGTCTAAGAGAGATGTGTTTCGCTGCATCATGGAGAATATTTAGGCCAAAATATAAATTAGGAAGCAAACTATATAGTTATTCACAGCGTGGAATCGATCCTTCATGCCATCTTAACCTACGTAATGAGTTGTTTTCTACTGCCTTACTTGCTGCTTAATGACATGGAAGCAGCCATTGCAAGGTTTTGATGGGCTCATGGTAACAATTGAAAACTATATCGGCTCTTATCTGATGGACTGTACTTAGCACAAGCAAATGCTCCTTTCTTACACATCTCTGGGAAACATCCTTCATGCCAAATATTTTAACAACATGACTTTCTACACGCCTTGTCGGGAAAGCTGTCCAATCAAAATTACATCATAACCACCCCTAATTGATTGGGAACTTTCTAGGATTTTGGTACACATTTGTTTTGTTTTGTTCCCTTTTATTATTATTATTATTATTTTTTTCGCACAAAGTCATATATGTGTCTGTATTCCTTAATAATAATGTGAGAAAAATCTAAAAACAATTTTATGTTTTTATGTCAAAGAAAAGTAACACAAATATCGAATAGCACCAACCCACACCATCACACGTTATTGCTTGGACTCACTTTAATTCTGATTTTAGGTAACTGGGCAAAATTGCTCAATGATATTATTTCTTTAACTCTCATCATTGTATTATTTATATATTTGATAGCAATTAATTAATAAATGATGAATTTATAGAGTAAGATGTCTTTCTTTTAAGTTTTAATGTTAAGCAAAATAGTGAAAATTAACTCTAAAATTATTGATTTAATTTAAAAATTTTACCAGGAAAATTAATGTAATTGAGAATATTACAAACTTTTAGAATTAGATAATTTGTTTGGTGAAAGTCTAAATGTAATAATTCTAAGAGTTAATTTTTGGGGTCTCGTGTAATATTAAAACCATAAATTCTTTGTTATTATTTAATATCAAATATTTAAATAAAGCATATGAGATTTTAAAGAATTATTCAAAATAATTGATTAAGGTACAAGGAAATGAAAAAGAAAAAACTAAGGCAGAATTGAAGAAAAAATTTTGTGTTGACTAATTGTAGTAATTAATATTTAATATTTCCACTACAACTAAAAATTATATAATTGAAAGATAATTTATCATAATCAAATCATAAAAAACTAGTTTTTTAATAACTAGTTGACAATTTTGTTAATTATAAAAAAGAAAAAAGTGCAAATATCAATTTCCCATTACTAATCCTCAATGAATGGAGTGTATTACTAAACATAGGCAACGAAAAACTTCAATTTGTTGAAACTTACTGACCCATGAAAAAAAAAAATGTAATACATATCAAATCGAAATTTCTTTTTGTCTTCTGGCATCATGAGATTATCCATATTTCTGGACATGGAATCACATGCACAAATCGAGGTTATAATCTTCATTGCTCTTTAAATATTTACAGTAAGTTAGTAACCAGGGACAAAATCAACAGTACAGCCATGGAACAAAATCAATACCAGTAATTGGTAAGCAAATGACGATAAGCCCTAGCCTAGTTGGTTAGAGGGAGATCTCATAATCATAAGGTTATGAGTTTGATTTTTTTCGAATGTATGTGGAGTATTTTATTCTACTGAATAATAGATTGGTTTGATTTTTTACTGTATAATAGCTTGATTGGATGTTTTCTTCTTAGTTATTGATTTCAAATGTTATTAATTTGATATACTGATATTAAGAATTGAATGTATTAATTGTCTCCTAAAAAAAAATTAGTAAGCAAATAAATCAAATGTTACACAACTTCTTTCTTTCTCTCTATTAACTTTTCTACAAGATGGATAATTTCAATGACTTTCAAAAGGTTATCACTTGATCGCATATCAATTATATAATTGTATAATTAACAATCAAGTATCACACGATCTATGCTTAAGAATTTTATGATGGATAAAATTTAGTCATTCAAATCAACTCTTGTTTATCAAAAACAAAAAGAAATTAAATGTGAGTGTGAGCGTCTGTATCTTTGTGTTATGTATGCATATTTTAACCTTTTTCTATTTAAAAAAAAAAAAACAGAAGAAGATAAAGAAAAAGGCGAGGGTCAATTAAATATTTAAACCCCGAAATGTGGGGTCAAAACATCTATATAAAACTATTAAAAATTAAATTTATAAATAGTAATATAAAATATGTTAATTATAAATGTAGAGTCGTTCCTATTGAGCAACAAATAGTGAAATACATACGGGAGATAACAATATCTTCATGTCGGCTATTAATGGAAAAATGCAAAGGGAAGATAACAGTGGGCAAAACGGTGAAAATGCGAAGGAACAGGACAACATCGATCAGTTTGGAACTTAAATAAATCTAAGAATGATAGGCAAAATTTAAAATTTAATCTCAAATAAAGTTAATACTGAATTATTTATAATAAATAGTATCGTTTCAAATCAAACGGTTGAAATTTATTCATTTCAATATCAACGGTATAAAACAGATTACACGACAAGTCAGTACCCAAGAAAACCCCACAAGTATATAGCTACTCAAAAAAATCATTTTAAAAAAAGAAAAAATTCAAAGCTCAAATTGCCATAAAACCATGTCAGATGGATAAACATTTCAAGGATCACCACGCCAGCAGCTCTCAACGTATAAATGAAGGTTCAAACACTCAACTCCCCTTTGGCAAATATTAACAAACCAACTTGCTTTCTCCTTCCTCCATTCCCGCCATTGTATCATACAACGGCTTGTTTAAAGTCTCCGGCAACAAAAATGCCAGAGTCCCACCGGCAATCCCACATGCCCCGAACACCAAAAACGGTATTCTCTCTCCCAAAACCACCAAAATCGGCGCCAATATTGCCCCCATTTGTGCTGCCTGCGTTGCGCTTCCCAGCGCTGCGTTTCTAACCACCGTAGGAAACAACTCCACTGTATATATAAACAACAAATTATAAGTCCCCGCCATGCCAAATATCCCAAGAATCCCACAAACCATTCGTATTGTCTTCCATAATCCGTACCCCTTTAACAATCCTCCTACAACGCAGAAAGCCCCACTGAACCATTGTGTCCCAATGGTTAATGGTTTTCTACCGAGCTTGTCTAAAAAGAGTGCAGTTAGTAGAAACGCAGGCATTTCAGCTACTGCATTGAGAAAAACATTGAGGTAAAGATTGGTTCCTAGATTTACCACATTCAGACTCAGGCCGTAGTAGACGACGGAGCAAAAGAAGTTAATCGCCACTGCGAGAAATAATCGAACACGTGTGAGGGGACAACGAAGCACGTCCACAAGGGATCCTGTTACGGCTTCTTTCACATCCTCTGTTTTATTATTATCTGAAATATCATTAACCTCTTCATCAAGGGCAAGAATGACGCTGGCAGGGAGATTATTTCCGTTAGATTTAGCAATTTTGTGCATAATCCTCATTGCGCCTACAATTTTTCCCCTGATAAGGCACCATCGGGGGGACTCGGAGACGAAAGGAAGTATGATGACAACGAAGAGAATGGACGGCACAGATGTGGCGACGTAAAGGGTTCTCCATGATTGGAAAAGATAAGCTATACCGGAAAGTGCGGCTATGCCGCCGGAGAAGAAGTAGAATGTTGACATTCCGGCAACACCACGCTTTGTGGGGCCGATGGGCTCGGTGGAGAGGACGAAAGAGCACAGGCCAACGCCGCCGGTGCTGAAGCCGGTGAGAAGGCGGAAGAGGGCGTAGATCCAGTAGTTCGGAGAAAGTGCTGTTAGACAACCGAATATGGCGTTCAAGATGCATACTACTAATAGAGAACCTTTTCTTCCCAGTTTTGAGTCTGATAGGTGGCCGAATACTCCAGCACCTGAAAATACATATGCAGCCAAATCTGACAGTCAGTATAAATTGCATGATTAGAGATTATCCTTCAAATTGTCTTCAAGAAATGTTGAAAAACCCAGGCTTCTTTCACTTTGTCTGGTTTTATTATGAGGAATCTCAGTTGATTTTAGGATAACTGCTATGTAGTCTTTGATGTTTCGCCTAATTGTAGGAATAACCTAGTAATTTGAAAGGTTATGATAACATATTCCGTTATGTGTTCAACTAACTTAAAGTTCAATAATATTGTGTAACACTATAATCAAACTCTTGAAATACAATATACCGACTAAAATGTTATATATAGATCAAACCGGCCCGTTTGCCACGAGTGCTTGACCAGCTCCGCGTGTCCTTGGGGGCTGTGAGACCCCTACCTACAATGGATTTGATAAGTGGACGACGGATGCATTTGTCACTAGAGCCAAATTCTGAGTTAGAGGCATTAATCTAACATAAATTTTTTTGGTGTCCACTTGTAATATTTCACATACTAAACTAATAGTAAAACTGATATTGTAATTTTTTTTTAAATTACTAAGAGTGATCTTATTATTACACTGAAAATCAGGAGTGCCGATCAGGGAATTATCCCATAATTTTATTTACTTAATTTTCAAGAATCAAATACACATCGATAAGCTTTTGCATGAAACCTGATTATTAATGACTAATTAATCGTAATTAAAAACAAAGCTATTGGAACATAAATAATGTTAAAAGTCAGCTACAGACAGAAAAATCCTAACAAGGCTAATAATAACACTTAAAAAAAAAAAGTATAATCCAGCAAGCTTAAATTGAACAGGGAATAAAAAGTTCAGGCCTTAATCTTTCCCATCTTGAAAATTAGGTCCTGTCATCTTTAAAAAAAGTATGATAGAAGAGGAAACGGAAAAGGTTTCATGAATGTTCCTAGGTTTGTCCTAAATTAGTGGGTTTCTCTCAATGGCGCGTTTATAACGTTTTTCATTCCTGGTAAAAATGTGTTTTGTCTTTTTTTCCTAACACTAGCATTACTGCATTACCATCTGTTCGTTCATTAGTGGAAAAGAATGAGGATAGACCGTAGAACTTATCGTGTTCTTCAATTTGCGCCTTTTCTTTTGACCTGTGGACTAAAACTTTATTAATACTAGCTATTGATCTATACTCGATAAATGTGTATATAATAATTTTTTAATGATAAATGTGCATATAATAGTTTTTTATTTAATTTTAAATATAATTAGATACATACAATTTATATTATTATATGCAAAAATGTGAATATTTTTATCGTATTTGTTTAATTTTGACCATATTCTAAAGTTTCAAAAATTTAGATAACGCATTGACCATATACATTTATGTTTTTTATTCAAAATATATCTATTAATAAAATTATTTAAAATTCAATAAAATTTTAGATTATCTGTATATTAATTAGTCAGATTAACTAACCCCTTTAACACATTCAAAGCCACATTCCCATAAACTCAAAATATTATCTTATACAATTTCATTACTTATTAATGGTAAATTATCCGATAGTCAACAAAATGGTAAATAATCCCAAAATAAAAAATAATAATATAGATTTAATTGTAGAAGGTAATGAAGTCCACATGCAGTGGTGACAACAATACTATTAGAATAAATAAAAGATAAAATAAACAGAGAGGATATTTAAAATAATACTTGAGATCATATCAAATAAGGACTCACACTCAATTAAAATGTATAAATATTCAAATAAGCCATGATCAAACGAGAAGTACGTGGAGCTAATTAATACGCAACTCTTTCTTATTACTGCCAATAATAAAGTAATACTATAACAATAATACAACAATCGTGTTTAGATAATTTAAACCTAAAAAACACTTGATCAGATCTTATTTTCCTATCATATGATATAATAATATTATCATAGTCTTTTCTTATTATACATATAAAAAAGACACCAACCATGTCACGATGAAAATAAAATTGGTTTTCTTGCATGTGATAATCCTAAAGTGATCAGCATCATGTGATGCAGAGTCTGCACTTGTGGACACGTTTCAAACTCCACAGCCACCAATCATTCAACAAACGACTACATGCTTTACAATTAATAGATTTCTCTAGCACTTTTGTCGTGTCGTCAAGATTTTATTTTGATTTACTTTGGGCTATCTTGAATTGTGCTTTTTTTTTTTTTTAAAATATATAATTATAATTAAAATATGTATGATATACATGTGTATACTGTATATAAAATATGAAATTTTTAGTAGTATATTTTCGCGTGATGTTTTTAAAATATTTTTTAATATTAACTCATTCTTATATTCGTTCAAAACTAATTAAGAGGTCATACTGACCATACTAATCATGCTATAATAATTAAACATACATATATGTAAGCATATGTTATACCTTAATATATGGATTATACTCTTTATTATTTAATACACATGCATTAAGCATGTAATGATTATATAAATATTTTAAGTTGAAATTTCTCGTGCACTAGAAAACCTACGAGATTATTTTGGGAAATAAATCCTAACGTAATCCTACTTGTGCCAACAGATAAAAACAAAAACTACGAAATAAACAATAAAACACAGATAATAAATTAAGAAAATTTAACTTAGATAAACAAAAGAAAAAATTATCATTTAAGACTTTGAAAAGGTAATCACCGAACATCATTAAACAGGAAAATCCCCGAAAGATTAGGGCAACTTACCTATCATGCAGCCGCCGAAAAACAAGGCCTGGACCAACCCCACCTTATACTTCTCCGAACAAACCAAACCAAACTCCGCCACCGTGGAACTCGCCGGACCACCGATCCACTCCCACGAACCGGGTTCCAACTGACACACGCTCTTGACCCCGGTCGAGCATCCGGCGGCGCCGTCCAAGCACCGCCATGCCGGCTCACGATCGGCGAAAATCACGACCATGGTGTGGAAGGCCTCGAGTGCCCATGCCATGCTCGTCAATACAAAGTGCCTCAACTGCCACCACCCAAACTCGCCGCAGTACTTCTTCAACATGTCGTCTATGCATAATCGCTCCACCGGTTCGGGGGAGGCTCCGGCCTCCTGTCCGAGCAGCGGTGACCGGAGGTCCGGTTCATAGGGAACCAAAGATTCAGGAAGAGGGGTGTTTGGCATTTTGTACTGAATTCACATAGGATGGGAAGAAAACAAGTGTTTTTTTTTGTGCGGAGGATGGATTAGATTGTGTCAGCACTTTCTTGTATATATATATATATATATATATATAAGTGGGATGTCGACAATAGTTGCTGAATATAAAAGGGTTCTATTTCCTTACGTGAGAAGTAGTGTAGTTTGTTAGCAATTTTCATAATCATGAATGGAGGAAATCCAGCCGTTGATTTTCTATCTGTTGGAACAGAAATTGCAATTCGGGTCAAAGTAGACTTCTTTGAAAAAATATTGTAGAATCCTAGAAGGATTACTAAGCGGAATGGAGTATGAAGAGTAATATTCCAGGGAATATATGAATTTTCTTGTGGGCCCGAAAGGAAATTGATATTTATGGATAGCAAGTGGGAGACCTGGCCAAGTAGGCCGAAGTTGTAACAATAATGCCAAAACAGCTTTGATTCAAGGAAAAGATATAAAGAGAGATAAAAAGGGTTGCACATGTTAAAAAACGTCTGATGCCAATGACATTTTCCTTCTGAGACTAGAGCTTTACTTTTTGATCCCAGCTACCTTGCCCCCTTTTGCTTTTGTTTCAGTCATTTTTTGACTTTGCCTTTTTTTTGGTGACACCCCAAAAGGTCCAATAATTAGGGTTGCCGTGGTGGTCGTATAAGTAGGTCCATAGGGCCCAGTAGTGATGATCAGGTCACGAGGCCGACCTGACCAAGCGCAGGCTTAATTGGGCTGGAGCAGATAAAGAGCCCAGTCCTCATAGCAATTGGAATTTGAGTGTTCTGTGGTACTAAAACTTTAAGAATTGCTCTTAAATGCTCTGAAAATAGGTGGCTATTAGAGTCCAATAAATTCTTTATTATATGGCACTTAACCCGTCTGGATGGTGATTGATTCTAATATTGCTTGTCATGCCCCATGCCCACAAATTTATTGGATCCAACAATTATGAGCAACACAATATCCAAAAATTATGAAAAGGGTTGGACACGATTTATTTAGTCAAAATTCATGAAGTGTTCACTTTTTCATTACCCAATCCATGGGGTTGGGGAATCACAATGTGTCACATCTCACATAAAATTAGTAGTAAAAAAGTCACCACATTATTGTGATGCTTCATCTCATATGAATTAAGTAATGAAAAAAGTAAATACCTTACAAGTTTTGGTTAAAGAATTCATGTTGAACAATTTAAAATTTCTTTTTAGCAAGCTGATTAATTTCAGATTGCATATGATATATTATGAAGCTATTCTCACTTGACAAGCTAGCGGGCTTAATGCATGACCAATGATATTAGAGTCGATTACTAGTGGAAATGAGCTAAGTATTATGTATACTACACGTATAGCCACCTATTGAACTTGTGGCACAAAGTGTTACAAATATGGAAGCAGCCTCTTGAACTAATAGGAGCCATCTCTAAAGTTCCAAAGTTTAGTGGTTGATCTTTGACTGTGGACAATGGCAACAAGGACATTGCATTCTGGAGAAGAGGTGATTGTGATGTCCCATCCAACATAAAATAAGCATTGAAAAAGTTACCACCTTATAAACTATGGTTATAAAACTCATGTACAATCATTTGATACATCTTATGAGCATTATTTATAACTTAATTTCAAGTCGCACACAGTGTCTTTTGAAGTGCACACAATGCATTTTTAAGCAATCCTCGAGTTCAATGCGCTGGTGTGCCTAAGAGGAGACAAATTATTTGCTAGTGTTGATGCTACTTATGTTGGTAATCATATTCAATTTTTGCTAGTGCTGATTATATAGATCATCTTCGTGTTTCTTGAGTTTATTTTTTTGTTAATCTTCCATTTCCCTTATACTATTTCTCTTGTAGACTTTCCAGTTATATTGGTTGAAAGATGAATTTATGATGTAATTATTGGAACAGGTGGAATGCGCAGGAGGATTACTGTAGTCGGTGGTGGAACAAGAATTAGCGCGCTCATTTAACTAGGTCAAATGTTCGTGGTGAGCCGCCCCAACTCTTAGTTGTTTCCATTGGTTAATATATTTATATATACACATAAATGTATAAGCTTTTATTTTGTGATTGTATGTGCATTAGTGAAAGCTAGGGCCTACCAATTAGATATTAAACAATGGCTGTGGCATGCAGGAAGATTAGGGTCCAATAGGAATGATTTTTATTTAACATTCTATACTTCTCAAAAACTCACTATATACACAAATGGTTCTCTAGCTAGAAACATTGCCTATTAAGTTAAATTACTTGATTACCTTTAATAAGAATTTATTAAAAAATTTAATTATTAATTATATTAAAATTTCTAAAATATTATAAATCTTAAAAATTAGACATTCTCCAAAATACATTTTTCATATTCTCTATTTTAATCATTACAATAATTGATGCCTAAGTCACAAAAACATATATTACTATTCTGAAATACATAAATAAATAACTAGTTCTATATAACCACTACCTATTAAGTTAAATTACTTAAATACCCCTAAAAGAATTTATTGAAAATTAACTGGGAGAATTGCATTGAACTTTCCTTAACTATGGACTATTGGCCATTACCTACTCTTAGGTTTGGTTGTTGTTGTTGTTTTCGGATTTTTTTTTTCCTAGCTCCCCTTCATCCATTTTTCCATTAGTTTTTATCTGTAAAGATTAAAATGTCCTTTTGTTTGGAAAAAAAAAATTATTTTTTCCCTTACTAATGACAAATAACTATTGGTTTTATTTTCTGTAATAACAAAAATGCAATTATTTCTAGTTTTAAAAGCCTAATAAATGTAAAAATAAAAAATATATATACAAAATTAGATACATGATTATATAAAAATAGAAATTTGATATTTCTTATAATCTAATAATTCAATTTTTTTCTTAAATTAAATCTTAGTACTAAATTAAAATTTTTAATTTTTAAAACACATATAAATCCCATTATAATTCAATTAGATTTATTTAGGAGTCTAAGTCTAATTAGTAAAAAATAAAACTATTAAATCCAAAGCAAAATATTTTATCATAAGGTTTATTATTTTGTTTTATACTATAAATTAGATTTGGTTACAAGGTTGTGTGAGAATTTTAGTAGTTTCATTTTTTTTTACTGATTTTCTATACAATTGGATTTAGACTCCTAAATAAATTCAATTGAATTATATTGGGATTTATAAATGTTATACAAGCTAAAAATTTTAATTTAGTACTAGAATTTCATTTAAGAAAAATTTTGAATTATTAGATTATAAGAAATATCAAACTTCTATTTTTATATAACCTTGTATCTAATTTTGTATACATATTTTTTGTTTTTACATTTATTAGGCTTTTATAATTACAAATAATTGCATTTTGTTATTACAGAAAATAAAACCAATAGCTATTTGTCATTTGTAAGGGAATAAATAATTTTTTTTCCCCTTACAAATGAAAACTAATGAAAAAAATAAATGGAGAGAAGGTTGATGCAAAAAAGCCAAACGGAAGGGGAGTTGGTTGCCAATAGTCCATAGTTTAGGAGAGGCCAACGCAATTTTCCCAAAATTAGCTTAATTAATTAATGTCTCTCAAATATCATTAATCTTCATTACTAGATGTTTTCCGAAATACCTTTTTCAGATTCTCTATATTAAAAATTGCAGTTGATCCTTAAATCACGAAAACATATATTCCTATTGAGAAAAAAAAAAAAAAAAAAGACTACACATTCTAAAGTTCAAGAACCCTCGCCTCACCATAATCAAGTTTTCAGCATTTTTCCATTTCTATAGTAAAAACAAGAGTAAAACACCGCCGTTCACCGTAAGCACTCAACCCTTCACCAGTGAAATCCAAAATCTATATCCAAGGACCAAGGTTTGTTGATTTACGGTCGTGAAGAGCCAAGACGAGTGCCCCTAAAGGCTGTTCGTGTTTGCAGAATATAAGTGTTCTTATGGGATAATTGAACCATACCCCCTTAAAATTCGAAATGAGCACCATAAACCTTGTGATTTTAAAATTAGCACATTAAACCCTGTGAAATTTGAAATATGTACGGTGTTCATTTCGAATTTCACAGAAGGGTATAATACAATTAACCGGTGTTCTTTTATTTAAAATTGGGATAGAAATTACAAAGGTGTTTATGATGGAGGCTTGAGTGTTTATGGTGGATGAAGGTGGTTGTCCTCTTGTTTTTTACAATTGACATTGGGTGTTCGTTCAGTTAGAACCGAACCGAACCGAACCGAAATTCGATTAACCGAATTATTCAATTTTGAAAAATGATAATTGAAAACCAAACCGAAGTTGTATTCGGTTTGGTTATTGCAATAACCAAAAACCACAATATTGTTAGTGTTCGGTTTTCGGTTCCCTTTTTTTTGGGTTAATCGAACCGAACTTTCTTTTTAAAAAACCAAACCGAACTTCCTTTTGTTCTGCATCTTCATCTTCAATTCATATAGAGGCAGAAGCTATTATACTATCTATAAGCCAAGAAACCAAGTAACCAAGTAATTAAAGTAATGTAAAAAAGCAACCAACCAAGCAATATGGATCTTCATCTTCAACCTAATCCATGTAACCAAGTAACCAACCATATTATACTGTAAGAAATTAAAGTACTACATTTTGCCTTAATCACCAAAGTTTACGCACTAATTAGGGATATGTGGAGTCTATTAATAATAAGCTCCCAAACATTCAAACATATAAATTATAAATTTAAATTTCACGAAGTCTAAGAGTTTAAATG
Organism: Handroanthus guayacan; assembly: GCA_014898755.1. Lineage (NCBI taxonomy): Eukaryota > Viridiplantae > Streptophyta > Magnoliopsida > Lamiales > Bignoniaceae > Handroanthus > Handroanthus guayacan. The sequence goes on along the minus strand of JACFYI010003590.1, from coordinate 128,111 downwards.
CTCCAAATACAGAAATACGATAAAACAACAATACAACATAATCAAGAGTTTAAATGTGCTTTCCAAATCCAATAACGATAATTCACAGATAATAAAAATTATTAAAACAATGAACTCTCTTTGTTGATTGCACCATCTTCATCACTTCACAAGTTCACGTCAATAGGTCAAAAATCAACCTATAAAGAAAACAGAAGTATTACCATTTATTCTAATGTCATCTATCGCTATAGAAATATTATAAAAAAAATAAAATAAATGGGTGAGATAAAATATGAATACTAATAACTTTCATGATTGTATTTTACCAAATGATATCAATCACAAACCAATGACAACAGGTTCCGCTCCAACACTTGAGACTGCATCAATGATAATTGACAAAAAATAAATAACTAACAAATTAGGAATAAAAAATTAAACAAAAAGCATATAACCTTAATTAAACAATATTTAAAACAAAAAGCATTACAATTTACACGCATACCTTCTTCAATTTTCTCAATTTGAACATAATCTTCTTCAACGGATGATTTTGGAGGTCCAGTGTAAAGCCAATCTTGGCCACAAACAAGAGCTTGGGCCATTCTTGGAGTTAAAGAGGCTCGAAAATCATCAATCACTCGACCAGAGGTGCTAAAGGTCGATTCAGATGCAACAGTCGATATAGGCATAGTAAGCAAATCACGAGCCAACATCGATTAAATGGGAAATCGATGAGCATTTATTTTCCACCATCCAAGCACACCAAAGTCTGGCACATCTTTCTCTTTCTTTTCACTTAAATATGTATCAAGCTTAGATTGATTTTTTGAATCTTCTCCCTCTTCATCTCTACATAATTTACCATACTCAACCAATCTAAGAGCCCTCACTGCCAACATCTCACCATCAGTGTCAGTATCACCAGTACCACTTGTAACAGAAGAGACCTGTGACTCTGACTCCGAGGACGGCTTTGCAGGACCACACAATTTTTTGTATTTTGAAAAAATCTCTTCAAGTGCTTTCTTGACTTGGTCACACATATCCTTTCCTAGTTCACCATTATACATTTGATTAATGGTGAAAAAAACATACTTTAGCTTATGACGAGGATCAAGAGCCACAACAACAAATAACATCATGTTCATTTTCAAGGGATCACCCCAATATTTTTCATACCTCTTTTTCATTTGAGCTGCAACTTTAGCCAACTCAGGATCATCTTTATGTTCTACCTCCCATTTTTTTATCAAAGCATTAATGTCACTGATTTCATCTAAAAAGACATTAGAAGTCACAAACTTTAAACTTGAAATTCTCAAAGTCATCTCATAAAAATGTTTCAACGCTTTCACCAATTTGACATGGAAAAGTGCATAAATTTGATCATGGTTGACGGTGAGGGTTCTTGAAATTTAGAACGGGTAGTTTTTTTTATTTATTTAATTATTTATTTTTTTGGGTAAATTATGCTTGATTTGCATATATATATATATATATATAAATCTACCTGAGTGTACTGCTATGATTTTGAAAATTTTGAAGTTGACCACTGAAATTGGGAGGTGTTTCATATACGCTCATTCTACAAGTATTATTGCTATTTAAGTATTGAAATGTCATTTTTTACTTTTCCTTCTTAAGTCATTTTCACTTTTTGACAATCAATATTTTTCAAGTGAGGTAGCAATTTCGGGGTGAATGTTGAGACTTTGGGTAGAAATATCTAAATTTCAGGATTTAGCAGATAGGATGATTCGAATAAAGTGAGGAAATGAAAAGTGGTTTTGTTCATGATCACATCTGAATTTATTTTATGTAGGGACAATTTCATTTGAATTCACTAGTCAGTTGCAACTTTTTTGACAACACACGGGTGCATTCAACTAGATTATTTTCACAGGGGGGTATTTGCCAATTAGGCATATCAAATGGGTAGTAGATGCAATTTACCCCTTTTTTTTAAACAATAGGAATATGTGTTTTTGTGATGCAGGCATCAATTTTAATTATTAAAATAGAGAATATTAAAAGGGTATGTTTGGTATATAAGCGCTTGTTCTGTCGAGTTTTTTCCAACTTCTGTGGTGTTGTCGGGGCCAGTTATACTTGCTTCTATCTACAAAGGAACGAGAAAGATGGTTGGACCATTAACAACAAAGAGCAGTATGAGTAGGTCAACACAAATTGTGTTTTTCAATTACATTGCACACACCAGGGATAGTAATTAAGACTGAACTCATTAATCTCTAACTTATAGGTTCTACGAGAACAATTTTTATGACATCCTTGGCCTTTGTTTTTGAATTGGTGTACCCATCTTCTTCAGCATATAGAAGATTTATGAAGCGTGATAGATTGACAATACGAATAAGGATTGGCATTGGCATGTTGGACGAATGCATTCTTGATTTATATCCTTCCATGCTTTTGCAACTTGTTTCCGAAATTCACCAACTGCCTCCTCCTTTGAGGCATTATTTTCATTCATGTAACATTCTACTGCAGTGAATTTATGCTCAAACTGCATCAGAAAAAGAATACAACTCTTGCATAATGACATAAACTAAGATATATACCGGATAACTATTTTATAAAACCTCCTGAAATTTGGCCAAATTACAAAAATATTTCTTGTGGTTTGAGAAATCACAAGAATATTACCTGCACATTTCAAACCACAAGGGCATTTCTGTAACTAGGTCAAATATCATGATGTTAAGGTAATTATTGTAATATAAAATGTATGTTTCTTACCCCATATCCAACAATATCATCCATTAATCTACAAAGTACTGATGATGCTCATACAATTAGTGGTTCATTTGAAACCCATTCAAAGATTTCCTTTGTTACCAAACTTCCCATTCCAACCAAAGAGGTTGTTGCTAACATCATATAAGCTCCAGAAACTAGTGCCACCTTCATGTATTCTTCCATTGTTGGAAGATAGCTTGTGTTATATGACCATTTTGCCTCTTCAAAATATCCTCTAACCAATTTTTTCATCTGTGGGTTGTGGAAAATGAAAATAACATCATGAGTTGGACCTTTGGTTGATAGTAATGACATCGAGATCCAAGTCACCAACTAAAGGTTAATTAGTAACTAAGACAATTACCTCATCACCTTCAAGGTTTGACTTATTAATTGTAAAAACACTCCTTTGATTCCTTCTTTTTCTTTCTTTTTCTTTTTTTTTTTTTTTATGAGGAATCACTCATTTGATTCGGATACTCTAATCTACTATTATTAGTTCAATTGATAAAAAATTTAACAGCATTTGTATTATAGTACAATTAGATCTCCTAAAAACCTCACCATGTTAGACTATCGTGATATGTACTTATAATATTTTGATCAATATATATGTTAGATTTTCAGGAGGTTTAGTTGAAATATTACACATACTTTGTTATATTTTCCAAAGTTGAACTGATGAGAGGGCTACTATTATAATTTTCAAAACCATAAAGAATATTTCTACAGTTAAAGCCATATTTCAAGGAGGATTGAGGTAATTATCCCTTAATAATTCTAAATTATGTACCTCTTCTTTTGCAAAATGCACACGATATGATGTTCCCAAGATATTCATATCATCTTCCATTTCAGCATAAACATCTAAAAGGGCTCGATAGCAAATTCTCATAAATGGAGGTAATGTCTCTAAGGCACATAGCTCCCACCTTGTGGCCATATATCAAAGAATCTCTTGTTAATTAAGTACCACCAATGGCCCTATAGTAATATATAGTAAAGAAGAAGAATTGGATGGTACCTTTGGATTGCATTAGTTAAAAGTTGGAGATCATCTAAGGTCCCATGGACGTCGTAAATATCGTCAATAATGGAGATCATGGCAATGACTTTGGTCATTATTCTCCTTGCAAGGTTGTACTGGGGCTTAAAGTAAACTGATAATATCCACAAGTAGCATTCCACAACTCTATCTCTTGCAAAAGGCAATTTATTTCCAAAGTCTAGGTCCTTCCACCACCTATAATTTTCAGTTATGATATTATTACTTTGATGCACCTATTACACAACAACACTTCTTGAATTTTTTTTCTCATGTGATCTAAAAAATTACAGTAACACTCATATTCAAGTGAAGGAAAACTTAATAGAATCTTTGTAATATTACAATTAGACCCTTTGAAAAGTTAAGGGCCTACATGTAATGTTTCATTCAATATGTTAAATTTTCAAGAATTATAATTGTAACATCATGTAAGCTATGTTAAGTTTTTCATTAGTTAAACTATTGGTTGGCAATAATTTCCCAAATCTTGGGATAGCTATCGTAATTATTTATTGCACCAAAAGCTCGAACCTTATGTTGGGATCTTGAATTTTTGTTCCTATTTTTCTCGATATATCTGTTGTCCAAACATATTGAAAAGCATGAAAGCACTACAAAGTTATTGAATTTTTGCAATCAAAAGATTAACAAGCATGGCGGAAATAGTAGCCAATAACTCGAAATTAACAGCCGTGATAAATGTGATTGCTAATGATCCAAAAAGTCGTGGTAAAAATATCATTTATCATGGCTATACTAAGATGAAAAAATCCACTATGGCTATATGCATGGTGAATTTTCCACTATCCTTATAAAGAGCATGGATAATTGTCTTGGTAAAGCAGTAGACTTTTTACTACCATTTTTTTTCATTAATATCAGTTTTTAACTGTAATAATTGTTCAAATTTTTATAGTGGGAGTATGGATTATGGAAAATGCCACCTAACCTTGTAGTCCCACTTAGCTCTTTCTGATGCATCTTTTGCAACAATTTCGGGAATTTTAGGAGTATTTCATTCTGAGACTCTTCTTGTTGATATATAGACATGAATTTCCTGGCTCCAATCCTATTCAAACTTTTCCGAAGTGGCATATTCAAGGCTTCATTAATTTGGGTAGCAAGAGATTTGCTCACACGGCCGGCAATGGATTTAAGGTGAGTGGAAGAAAACTCTAATGCTTCGTCTAGAATGTCTTCTCCATTTAGAGGGTGTAGGAGCTTATAAGATGTTGGATCTTATTTTAAAAATAAGTTGTTAAAGTATTTGGATAAAATAAGACCTTTTAACTTATAAGATGTTAGTAATGGTAATGTTGTAATTAAAATAGTTAAAAATGAAGGTAGATATTAAAATTCTAAAAATAAGTTAGGAGCTCCTTACTTTTCTAAAAAGAGTTTATAAGTTCCTAACATCTTATTTTTGGAGCTAATAAGATTTTTTTTGAAAAATTTTACCAAACACTTCATGACATCTTATAAGCTCTTAAACATCTTATAAGATATTTTTAAGAGCTTATAAGCTCAGCCAAACACTCTCTTAGTCCAAAATGCGCTGCCTCGTACAAGGTTAACATTTCTTTGACGTTGCTAATCAATGATTCTGCAAATTTTCCTGTGTGGTTCTTGAAGTTGTTGAACACGTCTATATCAAGTTTCAAGTTCCAACCAAAAATGATTGATTATTAACGGTATACATGATAAAAAATTTGAATAATTATAGTAGTTAAAAGTGATAATTGAAGTTGATGTTAATAAGCAACAAGAATAATAGAAAGTAGGAACGCAACGGGGCAGGGCGTGCTCAACCTCGCTCCACTATACGAATTGCCCCGTCCCACCCCGCATTGAGAATGGTAGTATATGTCATATATTATATAAAATATTATATAGTATAAATGTATTATCCAATATATGATATAATACAGTATATAGTTATGTATAATACATACTAACATATTTATTATACAATATATAATATATAGAGCATATATTATACATAATACATTATAAAATTTTGTATAAAATTATATAATATATTATATATAATATATGTCATATAAGCATTTAAACGGGTGGATAGGGCCCGTACACTGCCGTAGACTCATTAGCGCTAGAAAGTAAGCTCCAAATGCCACTACACACCCCGTTTATTTACCCTAAACCCACCACATTCGGAGTGGGGTGATCTCGAGTCCAAATTTTAACCTACCCCATTACCATCCCTAGTAAAAAGTCATTTACTAAAGTTTTATCACAACAATAATGCGTAATTTTAGTAGGAGATTTAAAAAACCACCATGACATATAGTTGTAATAAATGTTTTCATCCAGATATAAACAATGACAAATGATCTTTTCACCTTGTTAATTTTAGGTTATTAACTATCGTTTTCACACGACAGTTCATTTTTTGTCATTGACTAATACTTTTACCACAATTATTAAATTTTCGGTTATCAAAATTCAATTATTTTATAGTGTATATAATCATCAACTGAATACAATATGCGTATGGTTTCATTGGTCCAACGGGAATTCAAATTTTGATTAATTCGATTGAGGTGGATCTTGTTGAATCATGAATCCAAACATGGGTTTTAATGTGTTCGAAAAAATCTCAAACTTTCATATTTTTTAAACAAATTAATTTTGTAATTTTCTTTTGAATTTTGGCAAAATTATATTATGTATCTCACATTTCTAGTTGTATATAATTGATCAAAATAACTAAGTTGATTGAATTTTTAAAAGCTCTAGCTACTAGGTTATGGACCCAAATGAGTTCAGGTAGATTTAAAGTATTCTAATGCATAACCGAAACTTAAAATTTAATAGTTTCACACGTTGAAGATTCATCATGCCCAAATCCATCACCTGAAATAGAAGAATCGACCTCTTCGAGGTATTGTTTGTCGATACTCATAGGGGAATTTTGTCCTGAAAAGGCACGTTGAAAGAGAGAGAGGAGGAATAGCTTATAAATAATCTTAAGGCCGTTAACTTTTTCGATATAGGACAAACTTAGTATTATCATAAGGCCCCAGTTGAGGGGTTTGGGAGAAGGCACATGGCCCTCGTTCCCTAGACGGTGATATCCAAGTTCGT
>JACFYI010003590.1:110887-121113 GCA_014898755.1 Handroanthus guayacan | reverse complement strand
TTGGTAATTGATTTATTACAATTTTCACTACAAGAAAATTAAAAAATTGTGACAGTATATTGATTAGCGTTGCAAAATTGTCACTAATTATATAGATTAAGTGACTACAATTCTTCATTCGTTGTCGATGTAATGATTTTCACAAACTTAATAGTGACAAAAATTATATTTAAATTATAAGTATTGACAATTAGTGATACATGCATATTGACAATAAAATTCTGTCATGAATCATAGTAATGAACTTTTATTGTCACTAGATTATCTATTTGCACGTATTATTCATTGTCAATAATAAATTAAAATGATAGCTGTTGTATATCTCGAGAAAATAGAAATGTAGTATTACTTAAAAACTATGCTGGGGACATTATCATTATAACTTTTTGGCGATAAAAAATTAAACGTAATAAAAGAGAACTTGTAATTTACCACTAGAGACGTAGCAACCGTGTTGCCTCAATAACAGAAAACGGAGAGCAACTGCATGCATGTCGTTGCCTTGTTTGCCAGTACTGTCAATTTGATCATGTAATATGTATTGCAAATATTTATCAATTTCCTTTTCGAAATGGTAACCTACTCCAAGTCTTTGAATTGTATCAATTAGCTCCATTTTATGCACTGAATCATTGTCTGCTGGGTCCAACATCTTCCTCACTTCTTCCTTCTATTTCTTAAGTTGTTCCTCTTCATGGAAAGAGATTTCCTGCTCAAAATTATAGCAATAAATATTTCATTTTTCCTTATTTTCTTATCTAAAATTCAAATTAAAATCCAACATGATGTTATTATTTTGGGTACAATTAGATGGACCCGTTAAATAAAAAAGATAATTATGTCAACATCCTTGAAATTTGACTTAATTACAGAAATATCTCTTGTGGTTTGAAATATTACAATAACATTCTATTTGGTACATTAACATGGGATCTTCTTGTAATGTTTCTGTCAATTTGTCACACATTCAAAGGTCTAATTGTAACGTGCAGATAGTGTATTGTAATTTCTCAAATTGCAAAGAGTGTTTTTGTAAGGGAGTGTTTGACTTAATTATCCACGTCGTCACCTAAAGAAGACTCCAAGCTTGCAATTAATATGATTAAAAAATATAATGAGAATATTAAAAACGATAAATTACAACCACATCCACTGTGTATAGGTGAAATTACAGTAATCATCTCTAAAAATTTTCTAATTACAAAAACCACCCCTAAAACCCTATTCCGTTAGCAGAACATGACAGCTGCATTTAAAATGTCTAAATTACCCTTATTAGTGGGAATTAAGAAAAAGGATAAATTACAACCACATTCTTTAAGTTTTAGGTAAAATTACAACAATTACCCCCAAAATTTTTTAAATTACAAAATATACCCCTGAAAACCTAATGACGTCAGCAACTTCTGTTAATAGTCTAAAGCCATTAGGGTTTCAGGGGTGGTTTTTGTAATTTGAAAAATTTTAACGGTGATTATTGTAATTTCTCCTAAACTCGGTGGGTGTAGTTGTAATTTATCCTATTAAAATTTTAAAAAAAAGTTATGCATGTCGTACTTTTATCAAAAGAGTTTATAAGATTCTAATATTTTATTTTGGGAGTTTATAATTTTTTTTTTTTAAACTTATTAACCACTTTGTAAAATCTTACAAAACGTTCTGAAGAGTTTATAAGTTCACCGGAACACTAGTGGACTTCACAGGAACACATATGGAGAATTTTGCAAAAATTAAAAATATAGAATTAAAATTTAAATAATTGTTTTTTGGTAGGAAAAAAATTAAATAATTTGAAAATGCTGCACAACCTTCCAAATTTATATATAATCAAACCGACTTGTTTGCCATGAGTGCTTGACCACGCCATGTGCCTTGGGGCTATGAGGTCCGTACGACGGGCACATGCATCACTGTTAGCCAAATCCTAGCTTAGAGACAATAATCTAACATACTTAAACTTTTAGGTTTAATTGTAATAATACACATGTTATGATAAGTTTTTTGTAAACTGAACTAATAATAGAATTGTTATCATAATTTTTCAAATTATGGAGAGTGATTTTATAACTAAACAAATCACTAGGAGTGTTGAAGGAATGATCCCTTAATTTTGTTTATGCGTGATTGTTTCACCTGTAGTCCGTAAATTTTCTTGAGACAAATATAGATGGATTAACCTGACCCCTTTGAATTTCTTGGCCTCAATTAGAATGAGTGGTGTGAAAAGAGCGAGCTCAGATATTTGTCAAAGAAAGCTAAACGTGTAATGTATGGGACAGAGGATAGTGGTGGATAAGCATTGGGCATGAAATCTAATTAATGATTAATTAATTGTAATTAGTGACAAGCTATCAAGGAACATAAATAATGTTAAAAAAGTCAACTACAGACAAAAAAAATCCTAATAATGCAAATAATAATTGATGCAATCAAAGGTAGAATTTCTCCTGTTCTCTCGTGTTTTTCTCTCTTTTTCTGTGCATCTTTATTCTTTTCCTTCTGTATATTTATTGACTCTGCTGCAAGAGGCCTAAGTCTGTTTTCACATCTTTCTTTTCCACTATCCCACCTCTCTTCTATTAATCTGTTTTCACATCTTTCTTTTCCACTACCCCACCTCTCTTCTATTAGTTGGCCTTATGTTCCCACTTTTGCACTTCTTCTTTTACTGTAGAATCATGGCTCAGTCAAGTTGCTCACTGTATTATAGTTATCTAACATACTTTGGGACAGGGCCTGCAAATGCTAGAGAAATATTTTTCTGGGCTGGGTTGTCATGTAGAATACAAGGCCTTCAGGTTGAGTAGCAATCTGAAAACTTTTTCTGGGCTGGAGCTGGGAAGAGTTGGGCTTCAAGCCACTGTGACTGGATATCTGGGATAAGATGGGGCTGGATTGTACTCTCTCTGGGTATTGGACCTGGTCTACACCAATAATAATAGCTAGCAATTGGGCACACTCTGTGTGCCTGAATTTTTTATCTATAAAATAAAAAAATAATAATTTATAATAATAATATTTTTCTTAAATATATTATGTAGAATAATGAATTGAAAGATAAATTTGGTGAAAATAATGTTGGAAGGAAAAAATTATAATTGCAAAAAATGAAAAAGAAAATGCCAAAAAAAAAAGTTAAAAAAAGTATTTTCATTATTTTTTACAACTATTTTGTAATTATCTTCAAATATAGGGTTATACTTGTTTATCCACTGAAAAACATATCAAAATAACTACCTAGGGTGCTCATACTTTATATAATAATAATAATAATAATAATAATAAGAAAAAATTGTACTTTTGGTCCCAAAAGTTATCTGATTTTGCATTTTCGGTTCCATCCAAATCGGGATAGAAACTTTTAGGACAGAATTCTCACTTTTTTTTATCATTTTTAGTCCTCCATCCAATTTTTGTGTTGGAATTTTAATAGGAACGGGCGCATGGCTTGCACACCATGTTTATGCGACATTGAATGCCCATGTTTTTTGCCTCTATTGTTTAAATTTATTTATATTATATTTGACATGCTATCCCCATTTGAAGGATTTTCTTTTTTTTCTTTTTTCCTTTTTTCAATATTCACATATTAGATGTAACGTAAAAGGACTATTTTTTAATAATCTTTTAATTAAATAAGAACCTTTCTTCCATTCTTATAAAATAATGCATCTGTCTTTCATATATTAAATATTAATTCTTATTAACAAATTATTATAATATAGAAAATATACATCTTTTTTGCTTTAAGAGGGATTGAAACCCTGACCTTCCAATAAGGGAAGATTTTAAGGGAAGGTCGGGCAAATATGAAAAATATACATAAATTATCAGCCATATATTTAATTTTCTTAAAAATTATATTAAAACTCATTGCACACGGTTTCCATGCATATAAATATTTTAGCTAGGAAATATTATTTATACCTATATTTTTTTTTATAATAGAAGTTACATATAGTTGTACATATATATAATCTATTATTTACAACATCAAAGCAATTAATGATATTCAGATATAATAAATAAATTAATGTCAACTCAGAATTTGTTATTTTTTCTTAAATTTTAAAGAAAAGACTTATGTGGAGAGAACATGAAAGTTTAATTAAAGTGGGAAGTTATCAAGGAAATGGTGATTAGGAGACTTTGATATGATCATGGATCAATTAGTCAGTAAGTTTGGAAGAATAATTTTATCCTTATAAAATTATATAGTTCGTACAATAATATATATATATCCATGGTAAGAATTTGGTCCTTAAAAAATTAATTTGTACAACAATATTTTTCATATAATAAATTTACTTAAATATATTTATATAATCAATAAATATTGCCATATAAAAATACAATATATTGATCAATTAATTTTATTGATCGTTAAAAAATTTAAGCACGAGTGTGCCATAAGTATTAATTATTTATTTATTGTAACATTATTTAGTAGTCTTCTTAATTGTATATGTAGTATAAAATATCTAACTACAAACAATATTTAAAAAAAAAATTGAAAAGTGGATAATTTCTAAAATAATACAAATACTAGATTAGAAATAAATAAAGATCTTCAAAATTTTTATTTTTTTAATTGTATTATAAATTTTAAATAGTTAAATATTTTTAATAAACAATACTTTTTGTTTTTGATGTATGATGATAGTTTTGACAAGAAGTTATGTTTCAATATTTATAGAATAACTGTAGCAAGAAATGAATTTTTAAAAGAAGTACCATTTTATATGACGATATAAAAGGTATAATTTACCTATCATGCAGCCGCCGAAAAACAAGGCCTGGACCAACCCTACCTTATACTTCTCCGAACAAACCAAACCAAACTCCGCCGCCGTGGGACTCGCCGGACCACCGATCCACTCCCACGAACCTGGTTCCAACTTACACGCGCTCTTGACCCCGGTCGAGCATCCGGCGGCGCCGTCCAGGCACCGCCATGCCGGCTCACAATCGGCGAAAATCACTACCATGGTGTGGAAAGCTTCGAGTGCCCATGCCATGCTTGTCAGCACAAAGTGCCTCAACTGCCACCACCCAAACTCGCCGCAGTCCTTTTTCAACATGTCATCTATGCATAATCGCTCCATCGGTTCAGGGGAGGCTCCGGCCTCCGGTCCGAGCAGCGGCGACCGGAGGTCCGGTTCATAGGGAACCAAAGATCCAGGAAGAGGGGTGTTCGACATTTTGTACTAAATTCACATGGAATGGGAAGAAAACAAGTGTTGCCTTTTTGGTGGGGAGGATGGATTAGATTGCGTTAGCACTTTCTTTTGTGTGTATATATACCAGTATATTCCCCGTGCTATGCACTACCTAAATTATTTTAAATTTAAAAATAAAATATATGTATTTCAATCTCATATTACACAAAGATATATTTGATCCATGATGTTTTTTAACTTAAGTTAAAAATATAATTTATAATATATATTTATATACATACCATTTGTTTAGTAGTGAGTTTAATGAATAATATCTCTCCAGTTAAATAAAATATTACAAATTTAAAACAATTTTAAAAAAAAACAAAATGCATAAATACCAATAAAATGTAATTAATATTTATAAACATCGCATCACCATCTACCAGGTATAAATGAAAACTGAAAAATGCAAAAGATGTCTGTGTACATAAAAGAAATGATCTATGTACATAAGAGGCGTAATCGGCTGGGAAGATAGAAACATTCTTCCCACCGATTGACCTTCAAAGTAAAATTCACCGTGCAACGAATGCCTAGCCTCACAAATTTCGGTGGTACAGGGATGATAAATGTAAATGCATGCTCTAGGAAAAAATTGACGTGATCTTGCAATAATTTTCCCCCGTTTTCCTAATAATATCATTTGTTACATAAAAATTTTTACCATATTCGGAATATTATTTTTTTCCACAAAACTTAATTGTAAAAATACCTTTTCTTGCAAATTTTTGAAATAAGAAGCTTGATTACTAGACATATACTTTGCTTCTTTATTCAACAACTTCAAGTTAATAGCACCACTCTTATCTTTTACTCTCAAATGAATACGAAACCTATAGTTAAATAGCAAATTGATTGAATCCAACAAAGTGTTTGAACTATTATAAATATATGAATCATTGAGGGGGGAGGGGGGGACCTTATCGTTGCAGTAACGACGTCAATTTCTAACTTTAACAAAATTGTACAAAATAGTCGAGATGATATTAATTACATATTATTTATTAATTGACAAAAAAAAAAGTCAAGTATAAATTCAATCTCTTCTAATTTCAATAAATTTAAATAAGTGCCTAAAAATGTTAATAAAATTATATGAAACTATCTAATATATTAGCATACAAAAGCAAAATATAGAGATGATATATTTAAAAATTAGCTCATGATTTGAGATTTATACATCTTGAACTATGAAATCATCTTTTCTATGATAGTAACATCGTGAAAAGTTTCAAAGTTGATCGAAAAATAGTCAAAAATGAAATGATAAAATCTAAAAGAAAAGAGATGTGATGAAGTTAAAAGAGCTATTTGAAAACAACTTCTTATTTTATATCTAATTAGCAAAACAAACCCTATCAAATATTAATTAGTAGCAAAGACCCTGAGTTAAAAAAAATAGGCTCACTGCCCCCAGACGTCACTTTTTCCATGAAGAGCCTTATCTATTGTCCAGAATACCCTCGTTGCATTTGGTTTTTTAAATATTTAATAATTGAACATAACAAACTCCTAAAATCCTGAATAATTTCCTTAATTTCAAATTTTAAAATAAGATAAAGTCAAATAATTAGATAAAATAATGTCAATGATTTTATTATAGTAACAATAGTTTTAAAATAATAAAACATAACTAATTTAACAAAATTTAATTAGATTTATTTATTAGCTAAGAAATTAATATGTAAAATAACACAAAATCGATCCCAACACACACGCGCGCACAAAACACACAAATAGATGTAATTTTGGAATACTTAAGGAGTCTATGGGTTATATTTATATGAAACCTAAGAGTATCAAACTTATGAATCAATCAACCAAATGACAATGAATATTTAAATGATATTTTCGTGGTATTACCATTTTCATGAAAATTCCTAACTACTGGATTATCTTTATAGAGATTAGAGCATTAAAAATTATGGATACTTGAAATAACCATTGCATCCGAAAAACATATATTTTGATTTTCTTCAAACGAAAATCTCTCGAAGGCACTAGATGGATTGTTGTTAAGTTTTTTCCATGCAACAAAACATATCAATTAATTTATATCCCAGTAAAAAATATCATTTAAATTATAAGAGGAATATAAATGCTAAAATAAACTTGGATTTAAGTAAAGATTCATGATTGCACATGAGTTTCTTTTTCATGCGAAATTAGGAGACTGCAGAGGGAGATGACTTGAATAAGAGCTTCTTCCATCCTTTATTTGACTTTGCCCCTTGATTTGTATTTTGTTAACCCTAATCTGCGAACAATATGACAAATATGAACAAATTTTAATTAAAAGAAATTTTCAGCAAAATAGTACAAAAAGAAAAGGTTACTTCATGAATTGATAGAATTTTTTTACCTCTATTTTTCAATGCAAATTCTAGAGAGGGAAAAAGATGCAAAATGTTGAGATGGAGAAAAATAAAAGAGAGGAAAATGCAAAAAACATGGACTTTTCGGGAGAGTTGCAGATGACATAAGACTTCATGGGAGAGTTGCAGAAAACATGGACTTTACAGGTTAATAGGTTTCTCAAAAATACAATTTTGAATAAAAAATTTATCAAATTAACAACCAATCAGAAATTTTTATTTTAATAAAAAAACTCAAAATTATGAGAATTCATGATTTTGGTCAAAATTGGTTCGATTAAAGTCAAAGACCGCTCTCAAATATATATATATATGTATATATGTATATATGTGTGTATATAGATATGTATATATATAAGTGGGATGTTGACGATAGTTGCTGAATATAAAAGGGTTCCATTTCCTTACGTGAGAAGTAGTGTAGTTTGTTAGTAATTTTGATAAAAATGAATGGAGGAAATCTAACCGTTGATTTTCTCTCTGTTGGAACAGAAATTGTAGTTTGGGTCAAAGTAGACTTCTTTGAAAAAATATTGTAGAATCCTAGAAGGATTACTGGTGGAATGGAGTATGAAGAGTAATACTCCAGGGAATATATGGATAGCAAGTGGGAGACCTGGAAAGTAGGCGGAAGTGGTAACAATAATGCCAAAACAGCTTTGATCCAGGGAAAAGATAATAAGAGAGATAAAAAGAGACGTACAAGTTAAAAACGTCCGATGCTAATGACATTTTCTTTCTGACACTGGAGCTTTGCTTTTTGATCCCATCTACCTTGCCCCTTTTCGGTCATTTTTTGACTTTGCCACTAAGCCGGAGCAGATAAAGAGCCCAGTCCTCATAGAAATTGGAATTTGAGTGTTCTAGACTACTTTTTATTAAACTTCAAGAATTGCTCCTAAATTCTCTGAAAATAGGTGGCTATTAAAGTCCAGTAAATTCTTTATTATATGTCACTTGACCCGTCTGGATGGTGATTGATTCTAATATTATTTGTCATGCCCACAAATTTATTGGATCCAAACATTATGAGCAACACAATATCCCAAAATTATGAAATGGATTGGACACGATTTATTTAGTCAAAATTCATAAAGTGTTCACTTTTTCATTAAACAATCCATGCGTATCGGGTATCACAATAAGTCACGTTTCACATAAAATGAGTAGTAAAAAAGTTACCACATTGTTGTGATGCCCCATCCCATGTGAATTAAGTAATGGAAAAAGTAAACACCTTACAAGTTTAGGCTAAAGAATTAATGTTAAATAATTGAAAATTTCTTTTTTAGTAAACTGATCAATTTCAAATTGCATATAATAGATTTTGAAACTATTCTCACCTGACACGCTAGAGGGCCTGAGACATGACAAATGATATCAAAGTTGATTACCAGTAGAAAGAAGCTAAGTTTTATGTGGGATAGATACTACACGTGTAGCCACCTGTTGAACTTGCGGGACAAAGTGTTACAAATATGGGAGTAGCCTCTTGAATAGATATGAGCCAACTCTAAAGTTCCAAAGTCTGGTGGTTGATCTTTGACTGTGGACAATCACAACGAGGACATTGTATTCTGAAATAGAGGTGATTGTGATGTCCCATCCAACATAAAACAAATATTGAAGATGTTACCACCTTATAAACTATGGTTATAAAACTCATTCACAACCATTGGATACATCTTATGAACAAGTTATTTATAAGATAATTTCAAGTCGCACGCAGTGTATCTTGAAGCGCACACAGTGTATTTTGAAGTGATTCTCGTGTTTGCCGGCCTTGTGTGCCTAAGAGGAGACAAAGTATTTGCTAGTGTTGATGCTACTTACGTTGGTAATCATATTCAATTTTTGCTAGTGCTGATTATATCGATTGTCTTCGTATTTCTTGAGTTTATGTTTTTGTTAATCTTCTGTTTCTCTTATAGCATCTCTTGTAGACTTTCCACTTATATTGGTTGATAGATGAATTCATGATGTCAATTATTGGAACAGGTAGCATGTGTAGGACGAACAATGGATTAGGCGCTCATTAACTAGGTCAAATGTTCATGGTGAGCTACCCCAACTCTTAGTTGTCTCCATAGGTTCATATATTTATATATACTCATAAATGTATAAGCTTTTGTTTTGCGATAGTATGTGCATTAGTGAAAGTTAGGGCCTACCATTAGGTATTAAATACTGGCTGTAGCATGAAGGTTGGTTAGGGTTTGACAAGCATCATTCTTACTTAACATTCTATGCATTTCAAAAACTCGCTATATATGCAAATGGTTCTCTAGCTAGAAACATTATCCATTAAGTTAATTTATTTAATTACATTTAATAAGAATTTTTTAAAAAAATTAATTATTAATAATATTGAAATTTCCAAAATATTATAAATCTTAATAATTAGACATTCTCCAAAATATGTTTTTAATATTCTCTCTTTTAATGATTATAATTGATGCCTAAATCACAAAAACACATATTACTATTCTGAAAAAAGGAAAAATAAATAAATAACTAGTTCTCTAGAACCATTACCCGTTGAGTTAAATTACTTAAATATCCCTAGAAAAATTTATTAAAAACTAATTGGAAAAATTGCATTGACCTCCTCTGGACTATGGACTATTAG
>JACFYI010003590.1:94571-110404 GCA_014898755.1 Handroanthus guayacan | reverse complement strand
TTAATTTTTAAAACATATATAAATCTCATTATAATTCAATTGGATTTATTTAGGCGTCTAAGTCCAATGAGTAAAAAATAAAACTACTAAATCTAAAGCAAAATATTTTATAAGGTTTGTTATTTTATTTTATACTATAAAATGGAGGTAGCTGCAATTCTCACACAACCTTGTAATTAAACATTATGATAAAATATATTGCTTTAAATTTAGTAGTTTCATTTTTTTTTACTGATTTTCTATACAATTGGATTTAGACTCCTAAATAAATCCAAGTGAATTATAATGGGACTTATATATGTTTTAAAAATTAAAAATTTTAATTTAGTACTAAAATTTCATTTAAGAAAAAATTTGAATTATTAGATTATAAGAAATATCAAACTCCAATTTTTATATGACCATATATCTAATTTTGTATACATATTTTTTGTTTTACATTTATTAGGCTTTTATAACTGCAAATAATTGCATTTTTGTTATTACGAAAAATAAAACAAACGGTTATTTGTCATTAATAAGGGAACAAATAATTTTTTTTTTCCCAAACAAAAGGCCATTTAGTCTTTATAAATGAAAACTAATGAAAAAAATTAATGAAGGGGAGGTTGATGCAAAAAAGCCAAATCTAAAGGGAGATGGTTGCCAATAGTCCACAGTTTAGGGGAGGTCAATGTAATTTTTCCAAAATTAACTTAATTAATTAATGTGTCTGAAATATCATTAATTTTCATTACTAGATGTTTTCCGAAATACCCTTTTAAGATTCTCTACTTCAATAATTGCAATTGATCCTTAAATCACAAAAACACATATTCCTATTGAAAATAAATAAATAGATAAATAAATAAATACATATTCTAAAGTTCAAGAACCCTCGCCTAACCATAATCAAATTTTCAGCATTTTTCCATTTCAATAGTAAAAACAAGAGTAAAACACCGCCGTCCACCATAAGCACCCAACCCGTCACCAATGAAATCCAAAATCTATACCCAAGGTCTATAGATTTACGGTCGTGAAGAGCGCAGAGGAGTACCCTTAAAGGTTGTTCTTGTTTTCAGCGTATAAGGAGTACCCTTGGGGTAGAAATTACAAAGGTGTTTATGCTGGAGGGTTGAGTGTTTATGGTGGATGGCGGTGCTTGTGCCCTTGTTTTTTTACAATTGTCATGGAAATTTGATCATGGTGGACGGTGAGGGTTCTCGAAATTTAGAACTTGAAATTTAGAAGGGGTAGTTTTTTATTTATTTAATTGTTTATTTTTTTGGGTAAATTGCGTCGTCTGTTCTTGCATTATGCTTGATTTGCATATATTCATCTATTAAATTAAAAAAACCTACCTAAGTGTACCCTTATGTTTTTAAAAAATTTGCAATTGATCACTGAATTCGGAAGGTGTTTCATATACGCTCATTCTGCAAGTATTATTATTATTTAAGTATTGAAATGTCATTTTTACTCTTCCTTCTTAAGTCATTTTCACTTTTTGATAATCAATATTCTCAAGTTAGGCAGCGATTTTAGGGTGAATGAATGATTTCAAGTGAGACTTTGGGTAGAAATCTCTAAATTTCAGGGTTTAGCAGATACGATGATTTTAATAAAATGAGACGAAGTGAAAAGTGATTTTATTCACAATTGCATCTGAATTTATTTTATGTACTGGGGACAATTTTGTCTGAATTCACTAGTGATCAGTTGCAACTTTTTTGACAACACAGGGGTGCATTCAACTAGATTTTTTCACAGGGGGCATTTGCTAATTAGGCATATCATAGGATAGTAGACGCAACTTACCCTTCTTTTGAGGAATAGAAATATATGTTTTTGTGATGTAGGCATCAATTTTAATTATTATAATAGAGAATATTAAAAGGGTAAGTTTGGTGCATGAGTGCTTGTTCTGTCGAGTTCTTTCCAACTTCTGTGGTGTTGTAGGGGCCAATTATACTTGCTTTTATCTACAAAGGAACGAGAAAAATGGTTGGAGTATTAACAACGAAGAGCAGTATGAGTAGGTCAACACTAACTGTGTTTTTTAATCACATTGCAGACACCAGTGATAGTAATTGAGACTGAACTCATTAATCTCTAACTTATAGGTTCTACGAGAACACTTATTATGGCATCCTTGGCCTTTGTTTTTGAATTGTTGTACCCATCTTCTTCAGCACATAGAAGACACAGGAAGCGTGATAGATTGACAATATGCATAAGGATTGACACTGGTACTGCTGTCGGATGAATGCATTCCTGATTTATATCCTTCCACGCTTTTGCAATTTCTTTTCGAAATTCACCAAATGCCTCCTCCTTTGAGGCATTATTTTCATTCATGTAACATTCCACCGCGGTGAATTTCTGCTCAAACTACATCAGAAAAAGAATACAACTCTTGGATAATGACATAAACTAAGATATATACGGGATAACTATTTTTTAAAATCCCTTAAAATTTGGCCTAATTACAAAAATATTTCTTGTGGTTTGAGAAATCACAAGAATATCACCTGCACATCTCGAACCACAAGGGTGTTTTTATAATTAGATCAAATATTATGATGTTGAGGTAATTATTCTAATATAAAATGTATGTTTCTTACCCGATATCCAACAATATCATCCATTAATCTACAAATAGCTGATGATGCTCGCACAATTAGTGGTTCATTTGAAATCCATTCAAAGATTTCCTTTGTTACCAAACTTGTCATTCCAACCAAAGAGGTCGTTGCTAACATCATATAAGCTGCAGAAACTAGTGCCACCTTCATGTATTCTTCCATTGTTGGAAGATAGCTAGTGTTATACGACCATTTTGCCTCTTCAAAATATGCCCTAACCAACTTTTTCATCTGTGGGTTGTGGAAAATGAAAATAACATCATGAGTTGGACCTTTGGTTGATAGTAATGACATCGAGATCCAAGTCACCAACTAAATGTTAATTAGTGACTAAGACAATACCTCATCACCGTCAAGGTTTGACTTAATAATTGTAAAATTTTTCCCCTTTTTTTTTGTTTTTCAGAGAAAACACTCCTGTGATTTGGAAACTGTAATCTATTACTGTTAGTTCAATTGATAAAAAATTTAACAGAATTCGTATTATATTACAATTAGACCTACTAGAAACCTCAAGCATGTTAGATTAACTTGATATCTACCTATAATATATCGGTCAATACATATATATGTCAGATCTTCAAGAGATTTACTTGAAATATTACCCATACTTTGTTAAATTTTCCAGAGTTGAACTGACAAGAGAGCTACTATTGTAATTTTCAGAACCATAAAGTATGTTTCTATAGTTAAGCCATATTTCAAGGAGGGTTGAGGTAATTATCCCTTAATAATTCTAGATTATGTACCTGTTCTTTTGCATAATACACACGATATGATGTTCCCAAGATATTCATATCATCTTCCATTTCAGCATAAACATCTAAAAGGGCTTGATAGCAAATTCTCATATATGGAGGTAATGTCTCTAAGGCACATAGCTCCCACCTAACAGCCATATATCAAAGAATCTCTCGTTAATTAAGTACCACGGATGGTCCAATAGTACTATATAGTAAAGAAGAAAGAATTGGATGGTACCTTTGGATTGCATCTGTGAAAAGTTGGAGATCATCTAAGGTCCCATGGACGTCGTAAATATCGTCAATAATGGAGATCATGGCAATGACTTTGGTCATTATTCCCCTTGCAAAGTTGTACTGGGGCTGAAAGTAAACTGATAATATCCACAAGTAGCATTCCACAATTCTATCTCTTGCAAAAGGCAATTTATTTGCAAAGTCTAGGTCCTTCCACCACCTATAATTTTCAGTTCTGATATTATTAGTTTGATGCACCAATTACACAGGACTTCCACAATTTGATCCTCATGATCTTAAAAATTATAATGACACTCCGAACCATTTGTTCAAGTGAAGGAAAACTTAATCGAATCTTTGTAATATTACAATTAGGCCTTTTGAAAACTTAAGGGTCTACTTGTAATGTTTCAATCTATATGTTAAATTTTCAGGAATCATAATTGTAATATTATATAAAATCTATCAAGTTTTTCATTAGTTAGACTAATGGTTGTCAGTAATTTCCCAAATGTTGAGGTAACTATCCCAATTACTTATTGCACCAAAAGCTCGAACCTTATGTGGGGATCTTGAATTTTTGTTCTTATTTTTTCACGACAAATCCATTGTGCAAATATATTGAAAAAGTGAAAGCACTACAAAATTATTAATTTTTTGCAATCAAAAAATTAGTAGGCATGGTGGAAAGTAATAGCCAGCAACTCGAAATTAACAGCTATTGTGAATGTGGTCGCCAATGATCCGAAAAGCTGTGATAAAAATATCATTTATCGTGGCTATATTAAGATGAAACACATCTACCATGGCTATATGCATGATGGATTTTCCGCTATCCTTATAGAGAGCACGGATAATTGCTTTGGTGAAACCGTAATAAATAACTTTTCACTATCATTTTTTTCTATTAATATCAGTTTTTAATCGTGATAATTGTTCAAATTGTTTATGGTGAAGTATGGATTATAGAAAATGCCACCTAACCGTGTAATCCCTCTTAGCTCCTTCTGGTGCATCTTCTGCAACAAGTTGAAGTCCAATTTCGCAAATTTTAGGAGTATTTCGTTATGAGATTCTTCTTGTTGATATATAGACATGAATTTCCTGGCTTCAAGTCTATTCAAGCTCCTGTGAAGTGGCATATTCAAGGCTTCATTAATTTTTGTAGCAAGAGAATTGCTGACATGGCCGCCAATGGATTTAAGGTGGGTGGAACAGAACTCTAATGCTTCGTCTAGAATGTCCTCTCCATTGATTCCAAAATGTGCTGCCTCGTACAAGGTTAACATCCCTTTGACATTGCTAATCAATGATTCTTCAAATTTTCCTGTGTGGTCCTTGAAGTTGTTGAACACATCTGTATCAAGTTTCAACCAAGAATTACCAATCAAAAGCTTGTTAATTAAGGGTGATCTTTTACTTTAGAGTGTATCCATATTTATTTAACTTTTTTTGTCACTGATATTATTGATAAAAGAGAACTTGTAGTTTACCCGGAGAGACGTAGTAACCATTTTGCCTCAATAATAGAAAACGAAGAGCAGCCGTATGCAGGTCATTGCCTAGTTCGCCAGTACTGTCACTTTGATCGTATAATATGTATTGCAAGTATTTATCGATTTCTTTTTCGAACTGGTAACCTACTCCAAGTCTTTGAACTGCATCAATCAGCTCCATATTACGCACTGAATCATCATCTGTTGCATCCAGCAGCTTCCTCACCTCTTCCTTCTGTTTCTCAAGTTGTTCCTCTTCATGGGAAGAGATTTCCTGCTCAAAATTATAGCAATACTATTTCGTTTTTCATTATTTTCTTATCTAAAATTCAAATTAAAATCCAATATGACGTTATTATTTTGGGCACAATTAGAGAGACCCATTAAATAAAAAGATAATTGCGTTAACATCCTTGAAATTTAACCTAATTCTAGAAACAACGAACATCTCATGTGATTTCAAAAATTACAATATCATTCTCTGCCGTAAATTAACATGGTATCTATTTGCTTCCGATCAATTTGTTATACTTTCAAGGGTCTAATCGTGATGTGCATGGAGCGTTATTATAATTTATCAAATTTCTGTAAGGGAGTATTGAGGTAATTATCATAAAAGAGAGAAGTCAAGAGAAAACAACATATGTACCGTGAGATCTGAAGTGTATGTGAGGAAATAGTCTCCCCAGATGGTGGGATGATATGTAACCGATTGTCGAGCACTCTCAAAAGGGACATAATTTTTCGAAGAAAGAGGGGCGGCTGAGGCTTGCTGATAGGCCATTCTAATGTCTGAATAAATATACAATAATACATAAAAAGAATAGAAAAGCAAAGGCAGCTTCCCTTCACGATATATTGTGTTTGATTTAAGTACAACGATATGATCGTTTACATGAATCAGTAAGTTATACTTCGTTGGTATTTATAAGTGCGATGTCCACATCATCAGCTGAAAAAGACTCCAAGCTTGTAATTAATATGATTAAAATTCGGTGAATTACGTCCACTATTCTTGTTATATTTATAATTGACAAATACCCCTTGCGAAGAAAGAATTACCTGATTGTACCTCTATGTTTTTGAAAACATTGCCAACTCCACTATCCCTATCAATTTTAATTTCTATCAATTTTTTCACTCGTATGGACAAAATTGCCTCGAATAGAATACAGCAAAAATTTCAAAAGTCAATTATATTTCTATAATCATTTATATTATTTTAAATCAAATATTTAAAAATAAAATATACATTCTTTTTCACATAAAATATTCTCTTTCTATATACATACAAATATATATTTTTAAATTATAAAATAAATATACATATATATATTTATAAAAATATATATTTTTTATTATTATAATAGGGGTAAATTAGAGAAAAATTCCCAAATCTACTTTCACTTTTGAGTTTGGTACCTATTCCAAAGATTCTTCCACTTTACTCCCTATTTACTATTTCTGTGAGGCATGTTGCCAGCTTTATGCTTCTGTACTAAATATCCGTGTTTTAATACTTAATATTTATACTTCTGTACTGAATATCCGCACTTTAATACTTAATATTTGTGTTTTAATACTCAAGACTCTTTTAAGAAGAAACTCCTACTCTTAAGAGAAATTGGTTGAACGAAATTGTTTTTAAGCCAGGAGACTTTTAGTGTTGAAAAGTTAGGCCTTGATAATTGATTCTTTTTGCCTTAGTGGTATTGTGGATTTAGTAAGGCTAAACTTGAGCTTGAAGATGGCCCTCTATGGAGGATAAACAATTAAAAACAAAATCAGAAACAAAAAATCTAATTTGTTTAGGAGAACCTCTTAAAGGAAACTGTGGACATATAACACATATATTGGAAAACGAAAGCAATAACTCAAACATGAGTAAAACTATAAATTATCTAATTGATATAACTAGTAGTTTGCATAATATAACTAGTAATACGAGCGGAGATTTACTAAAAACAGATAGAATTGAAAACATTGACCTGCCTGAAAAAATAAAAAGAACCATGAAAGACTTACTCAAGAAAAACTTAGTGGACAAATAAAATTATGAAATTCTTAAGGAAATACAAACCCTAAAAGAAATTATGGAAGGTAAGAAAGTTACTTTTGGGAAAAAGATAGAGACAAGTAATATAGTTAAAATAACTATATTTAAAGGTGTTAGAAGTTTCAAGAACATGTTTTAACAATAGACATTGAAAAAAGAAAAAGATATGACGATTTCATCGCATAAAAAGAAATAATTGAATATTGGAGAACAAGATATAAGGGTACGGATGACATAAATGAAAGAACAACGTATCTAAATCAAATACAATCCCTATATGAACAACATGAATTTTTTGTTTTTAAGAATTCGAATATGTCTTAAACATAGACACAGATAAAGAAAATTCAGAAATTGAAGACTTTTACGCAACAAGCTTGGTGAATTCGAAAAATGAAGAAAATAATTCAGATTCTGAAAATAATGAAGAATTATATAAAATTTTTTAAGATAAAGATACACATCGAGATAAACAACATGTAAGAGAAGATGAATCTTTAAATATAGAAGAGATAAAAGTTAAAGAAGAAATTTTAACTTCTTTAAATAAGGGAGAGTCACATAAAAATGGTATAGCTACCCATGAGATATACTTAGATTTTAAAGATAATCACCCAAAGGATTATGAAAGAATAATAGATGAGTGGGTACAATCTCTAACTTTTGTAGTAAACAACTACCAAGAAACATGGTTAAAAGAAAATTTTTTAGACTATGTTGCAGGAACTTTCAAGGAGATGTACTAAATTGGTTAAAAAATTCTGACACTTATTATAAAGAAGTAAAATATGCTTTAACCAAAATAAAATTACGCATATCTGTAAATACACAGATTTTGCAAAACTCTATCAAAAGTATTTCTAAATGCTTAAACCTAGGGAAATGACACATTAGTTAGAATAATTTTTTCACAAACTCCCAACTCCTTGGGATGAATTATGTGAAAAACAATATGAAGAATATCTTGAGAAATCACAAGCTTAAGATACTTTAGGATGTAAAATTTCGTTTGGTTATAAAATAATAACTAAACATTATTTGCAAAGCAAAGCTCAAAAATAAGTTAAAACACAATTAGTTAAAACTAGTGAAGGCAAAAGATGTTATAATAAAATTTTTCAAAAAATCTAGGAAGTAGGATGCACAACTAGTGCACCCTATAAAAGAAGAGAAGGCAAACAATTTAGATTTAAGAAATGAAAGAAAAGTAAGAAAAAGGCAAAATTTTTTTCTAACAAAAGATATGCCGGAAAAAGTAATAAAAGAAAATTTACTAAATTTAAAAAAAATTGCACATGTTATTTTTGTAATAAAAAGAGACACATAGCCTCTGAATGCCCAAGAAAAAATATGAAGGTTATAAAATTTTTAGAAGAAAATGAGTTGAAAATATGCTTAGGAGAAGAAATATCTGAAAATGATGAGATTATGTATGAAATAGAATCTATATCCTCTGAAGAAGAAGACGAAGAATAGATGTTTATACTAAATGATGAAACTCATGAAGAGAATTTTGAGTCAATACTACAAGAGGAATTAAGCCAAATCGAGCTTAGTGATGTAATTGAGGAAGAACTAACATTAGATAATAGTAATTTAAAAAAGTATAAAAATCTAAAAGTTAAAGATTTAAACCTTGGCAAGCAGAATATTTTGAAATGTGTGAAGAATAACTGAAGTAAGGACAACATCAAATGATCAAATAGAAATCCAAATATTTGACAAAAATAAGATTAAAAGATTAAAAGAAAAATATCCAAAAGTCAGGTTCATACATGTCTGAATAATACAAATAAGTATTACTTTATTATTTAGATTTGGTATTGACTCCTTAATATTTTGTATCGTATAAGATAAAAGGTTCCATGATCCTATCTAATTCTTGATAGGAGAAATACAATTCAATTTGTGCTTTGGAGAAATAATGTTCAGAGTCAAATCAAATTATTTTGTTTCTATACAAGATAAGTCCAGAATATCAAGATTGGAGGCATCCACAATGACTTGCGAATCTCATGGAAAATAGTCCATCAACTCACAAGTGATACTACAGTAAAAACTAGAAATATTAATCTTAATATAATTGAACTTTATGAACCTAAACCGTTTGAAACAGAGATCCAACCACAATTTTTAAATTAAAAGGATCTAAGTCTATCAAAAGAATGGTTATTTGAAGAATTCACTGTAAAAGTGCATGAAAGACATCCTAAACCCATAGAATTTCAAGCATCGAGAAACACCGTTTACTTCAGAGATATTAGACTTGCTGCTAGTAGAAAATCATTAAGTTATGATCTTGGAGAAGGGACTAGTGGCTCCAAAAGAACCTATAGGAATCAAAACAGTCCAATTTCATATTCTACCAAGGGGTAGGAGGTTAGAAGAACAGAAATCAATTCAGTTTGAACAAATGAAATTTGATCCTGAAACAATTTTCTTTTCTTATAACTAGAATAAAAAAAGATATTGTTATATAGAAACAACTTTTGAGTTCTTAGATTATAAACGTTATAGTTTACATGCTCTTATAGATATAGGAGTAATCTCTTTGGTATGTCAACCAAATGTCATACTAAAAGAACTATAACAAAGGATGAAAAATTCGATTGCCTCTAGAAACGCTGACAATACAACTAATTTAATAGAATATAAAGTAAAAGATATTTCATTTATTATTATGACTTCTAGAGGTAAAAAAATCTTTAAAATACCAAAATTATTGTATTTTTCCCATATGCATGATGATATAATTTTAGGAAATAACTTTTTATCACAATATTTTCCAATTAGCATAATCAATAAAAATTTTCTTCTCACTAAGAAGAAAAAATCTTACACAAGTTCGTGGATACAATCATGTTCGTTTATTTGTAATAAAGGTTTCGCACCAGTCAAGGATGGTGATAACAGTTCAATTCTAGATTTAGAACCACTAGAAATAAAAAAGGTTAGAAAAGTCATATTGGGTCTACAAAACATTAAGTCTCAATTTTTCAGAAAATTCACTTATATTTTGGAAAAAATTCCCTAAATATTGTCAATTAAAGTTAAAAGATAATGAAAAGATTGTTAGAGTAAAATCCATGATTTATACTAAACAAGATATAGATGAATTCCAAAAACAAATAAATGAGTTACTAGAAAAAGGATTAATAGAAGAAATTAGGAGTTCTCGTTCTAGTCCTGTCTTTTTAGTAATAAAACACAGCGAATTAAAAAAGAAAAAAGCAAGAATGGTAATCAACTATAAAAAGCTAAATGAAAATTTAGAATTTGATAGTTATTTTATCCCTAGAAAAGATGTCTTAGTTAACCAAACTAGAGGAGCAAAGATATTTAGTAAATTTGATTGTAAGTTAGGATTTTGGCAAATAAAATTAACAGGAGAATCAAAGCTTTAACTGCTTTTTTAGCTCCTTATGGGCATTATCAATAGACAGTATTATCATTTGGCATTTGTAATGCCTCACAAATATTTTAAAGATGGATGGACGAATCTTTAAAGACCTTAAGGATTTCTGTCTGGTATATATTGATGATGTTTTATTTTTTCAAAAATACTTGAAGAACATAAGAAGCATCTAGAAATTGTCTATAAAAAATTTAAAGACAATGGAATAATCCTTAGTTTCAATAAAATAGAATTAGAAAAAAGTGAAATAGATTACCTAAGAATAATATTAAACTTAATAGGAATAATCATCCAACCTCACATTATTATAAAAGTTAAGGAGTTCCCAGAAAAATTGAAAACGTTAAAGGAATTGCTAAGCCTACTAGAATTACTTAATCATGGTAGTCAATTCATTAAAAAATCTTTCTAAATGGGAAAGACCATTCTTGAAAAAATTAAAAAATGCTTAGAAAAATCAAAAGAATAATAATATCAAAATTGACTAGTCAGAAGTATATACAAAAAGATTATAAGAAATAAAAAAATGTTTTAAACCAAATCTAAAAGTTTATTTTTTAAAAAAAATAGATTTATTAATTTTGGAAACAGATGCATCAGATTTATTTTGGGGAGTAGTACTAAAAGCAGTATTTATAACTCTTGGAAGTTTTCAAAAAGAAGAAAAAATACCAAAAATACTTGAGGAACAAAAAAGTTCTCATGAGTTAATTTGTGGATATAATTCTAGAAAATTTAAATCACATGAATTGAATTATATCATTTTTTAAAAAGAACTCTTAGCCATAAAAAATGGTATTAAGAGATTTCAACTCTATTTTACTCCAATCAAGTTTTAATAAAGAACAGATAATAAAGCTATTCAAAACTTTCTAAAAAAGAAAAAGGTTGAAGATAACCTGAGAAGAGTGAGATGGTTAAATTATATCTCTTAATACTCTTTTGAAGTTGTTCACATCAATACCAATAAAAATGTTCTTACTGATTATCTTAGTAGACACCCAAATGGATATTAACAAATTTTTTATCTTGCAGAATAATTCCAACAAGAGGTCTATGACCAAAAGTCCAAATTTCAATCCAGGAGGAATAAACAATTCCAAGCCACAAGATCTAGAAACCAACCAGTTTTGTTACCCACAGAATAATCCATTTTGGTACCACTCTGAGAGTCGGTTCTAGCATATACGCCACACTTATGCCAATGCAATTGCCAACAAAACGCTTGTAAGAAATGAAGAGCCAAAGGATTTTTATAATTCTCGAATAAGTAAGCAATTTTATAATCCTTTGAATAAAATATGGAAAACTCACATATTGGGAAAAAGAGCTGATTTTAGTAGAGTCATGATTGAACTCTAATGAATTCAAAGCAACTTGTAAAAAATTTGAATAAACAAGAGTGATCACTAGTGAACTCATTCAGCAATAAAATTTGAAAATGGGAGTCATAATTCAGAAATAGTCTTCCAAGCAAGAACGCTAATGGAAGTTTTATGAATTGAAGTAAATAACCCATCTCTTCACAAATTAAATAGGATTACTCTATATGAGGAAGCCAAAGAAAAACTTTCTTCATCAGTATTCGAGAAGATAGATAAAATCATTCATCAATAAAAAATTAAACCAAATTTTGATGATGCATTGTTCTTCAAATGCTTTCCTGGTTATCACACTAAGAAGGTTAAATATGATCTATAAATGGGTTCATTTTCAATTGAAGCTATAGAATAGGGATTGGTCAGTAAAATCATTTTTGACCCCATGGATCCTACAAAGTATTGGGAATTTCCTTCTATGATCAAACAAATGATTTACCAGATCCCTGAAGAATTCAAAAGAACATCTTTGGAATTTAATATTGTCAGCACTCTAGGATGGATGTATAGAGAAAAATTTTATCCAACATACCAAATTTGGACATGGAAAGAATTTAAATTTTCTCAAGAACTAGATAACCAAAGATCAATAGAGGAACAAACAGATGAAGAAACCTTTCTTTGGTCTTGGATTATGGTTAGGGATTTTTGCTCAAAAATTCAAAGAAATGGAGAAAATAAAATGGTAACAGATGGAAAGAGATTATTTAGAATAATTCTTTTTATTTTGTCTGAAGAAAATGAATAAGAGGTGTAAAATTTCTTAGAAAATATTTCTATTTTAAACGTTGACATTTCAGAAATACTTAAAGAAAAATATAATCTAATCTAGGAACAATTTGAATTAGAAAATTTGCCTTTTGATGACGATCAAGAAGATGACAGTCATTTTTGGGAAACAATGAATTTACCTACCCTGCACAATATTGAAAATATGATAGAAGGATGATGTGGAATAAAGTTGAAATTATAGAAGTAAGGTGGACCTCTGTCAAGAAAGACAAAAGTTCTATTTTTGTCAGCAAAGACACCAACCTTATTATTTCTGTAACGACCTGGATCCTAGAGCATCCACCCCTAGGTCCGAAACGCTACCCGATGGAGAGGGGCTTATAAAGTCATCCTCAATTTTCAATACAGCGGAAATTTTATTCAATCGATAATCAAGTACATACTCATTACAAGCCCCAGATTTTTTTTCAAAACGTATCTAACTTATTAGCACTAACTTGAGTATGTAATTGCTATAAATTATTACAACTCCACAATTTCTCATACCCAAAATTTAGTAACCAAATCTCCAAGCTTGATGCAAATCCCAAATCTCAGTCACCTACACATGTTAAACTTATAAAATAAGTCCGAATGACTTAGTAAGAAATTATGGCTAGAAATAGAACGATAAGTATCAAGCAAGGTTCAAGTAAAAAATTCCAAAATGTCCAATAAAATAAAAGATGAACCAATAAACGAGATTGGAGTATCCAACAATCGAATACAAATCAAATAATGAGCTCAAGCAGTTCCACAATTAAACAAGTTGAATTATGCTACGCAATTGTCATAATTCATAAACAAACGTAAACGAGTAGCTCACCGAGGGCGTAAATCAAACGAGCAGCTCAAACATGAGCGTAAAACAATTCACACAATCGTGTAGCTCAAACATAAGGCTGAACTAGTATTTGGTGGATCTGTCACCCTTATAACTTCAACATATAATATATAATCCTTATCTCTCCGAATTTGCTTCCTCGAGTGGCCAATCGAGGAGCACCAATCACAATCAAGGCACAGTCGCCGCAGCACGGTTGATCACGAGCCTTAGAAATAGCTCTTCGGAATTCTACCTCCAGGACCCCTCCGAACTACCCAACAATAGGGAAACCCTGCCAGAGACTGGCTGATGGTCCAATACCGCCTTCGCTTTCTCACCGGTGGTTCCCAGGGCCCAACAATCAATCAATCAATAGGTTTAGAATCTGTATCAATTGTCCAATTTTTAACAATAATAGATTTCGAACAGATATCGGACATAAACAAATCCATCCATAGGATAGTATACAATGAATATCAATCATTCACAATAGGTTCGATTCAATCAATATGAAATTCGAAACATTCTTGGACATGATCATTTGTCAAAAGATACTGTGAGCTCAATCATTTCAAATGAGTGGACTATGGACATATCAGGTGCTATTTTCAAATATATTTCAAAAGAATATTTTGTGATCATTTCAATCGTATTTTGAAAATATTTCAAAAACGTGCACAATGGACATATCAAGTAATATTTCCAAAATCTTTAAAAAGATATAAATAAATCACATTATATTTTCGAAGTCATTTTCAAAAAATGAACACCATAACAAATTTTCAGAAAATGAATCAGAGTTATAAAAACTATAAACAATACTTTTAAAAATATTTTTATAGAATAAAATCCTTCGACGGTGTTTAAGAATATTTTAGAGAGGTGAAATCCACAAGATATTTAGGAAACATTTCAAGGGAAATAAAACATAACCAATACTTGAAAGATATTTTCGAGGAGTGAAAATAACTAAAAATACATTGAAAATATTTTTAAAGAATAAAACTACGGACGATATTTTGAAAACGTTTCAAAAGTGGATTTTACGAGGCAAAATGGAGTTAAAACCTTGAAAAAAATATTTAAGAGTAAATCAAGCATAGATATTTTATAAAACAAGTCAAGTGAGTCAATATTTTCATTTTTCCAACGTGACAATACTTGTTCGATAATGTCCGTTATTTATCAAATATCAAGCCACAGATCATTGTCTAAACAAGAAAAATGACCGCAATCGTATCCATATATCCATAGTGATCGTCAAATAAGACAAGGAGTCCATGACACTCTGATAAGAAATAACAACAACGAATTCAAACTCATGCTCATTGCAATCGAAACAAGAGAATGAAATCATGATACAAAAGATTCCATTATTATGAGCATAAGGGATAGCCATAATTCTTACCTCTGGTCCTTAAGCTTTAAGTCCCAAGATGATATTGAGATTGACTAATTCTTCGAGTTAATTTGGCCCATAAACATCAAGATCAATTAAGCACTAGACCACATTTCTATATCTTATAAAATCTACGATTTAATTTCGGCAGTAAATTTCCCAACTATTTTACAAATACATTCTATTGAGCTAAAATTGGCAATTTGGTTCTACAAATATCTAGACTCGACAAGCTTTCCAATGATGGTTTTATATTCAAAATCCAACGAGCAGTTTATTAGGTATAAATTTTTAAAGTTGACCGATGGTTCTGCCATAACCCCAAGTCAGTTTAACATAGTTCGGCTTTAACAAATTTTCTAGGAAGAATGCTTCATGGATTTCAAAGATTCTTGAGTCTATGATTATCTACACTTAATAAGGTTTCTAACGAGAATTTTTGGGGCTGATTTGGTGAAGGAAAGCTTGGGTTTCAATATTTTGAAAGAAGAGGATGTGTTATAGCTCACTCCAGTAGCTCCTCTCCCTTGGGAAATCTGGCAGGTTAGGTTCAAAATGGGTTTTTGGTCATTTTTCTCCATGGTGTTGAGTGATTTTTGATTCTAATACTAACTGAACTCGATAAGGTTTCCAATGGCTCATTTTATAGATTTTTTTGATAATGAAAAGTTAGGGTTTCAATTTTCGGAAGTAGAAAGTGTTGTAGAAAACCTCCCCTGTTCTCGGTAAACTAGCAAGCTATGTTCAAATAGATTTTTCTATTGTTTTTCTCCTTATGTTTGGGTGATTTTTAGTTCTATCAACATCTAGACTCAATGAGGTTTCTAACGGTACCTTATGTGTAATTTTTGGAGCAGTGTAAGGGGGTTTTTGAATTTTTCAAA
>JACFYI010003590.1:53746-64085 GCA_014898755.1 Handroanthus guayacan | reverse complement strand
ACCAGATGCTTGACGATGTGGGTCGTAGGCCAGCTCTCGGGACACGTGACGATGACGATGATGAATCGAAAGAGGATCTGGAGGAGGATCCCGAGGAGGATCCTGATGAGGAGCTGGAGAAGGAGCTCGCTGAGGATTCTCGTCGCCTGCCAGGGGCCTAATGTAGATTTGTTGGACGGACTGTGTTTGTGGGATTTTCTTTTCTTTCTTTTCTTTTTTTTTCTCGTTTAAGCGTTGTATATAAGTTTGACTTTTAAGGAATGACTTGCAAGTTTGGGGACTCTAGCTTAGAATAGCTAGAATATTTTGTGTAAACTAGTAATCGTATATGTCCCCGTTTTGAACGTGGTTAGGGAGCCCTCTTTCTTTTGCGTTTTAAAGATAGTTCCATAACTATGAAATGAATAAACGTGTAATGATTTGCTTCAATGAAATGAAAAGAAATGTTTCAATGACTTGAAATCCTGTTACCTTATGCTTTATGATTTAGATTGCCCGTCTATACGCTCTAGTAGCCTCGTATTGATGCTAAATCATGAACTCTATAAATTTTAGATCACTATATCGACTAGTAGAAATGTACCCCGAGATGGATCCACAAGAAAACGGGAGAGACCGAGACAGGTAATATTCGATGATATTAGAGCACCTGACACCCCTAACGTTGATAAAACCCTATACCTCAGCAAGAACAACCCGAAAAAAATCAACAAGTACAACGTGCACCTCAATAAGAAAATCCTCTAACAAACAAACTGGTAGCCGAACAATTGTTTGCTCTTTTAAGATAAGCTCTGAATTGGGATCAATCCCAAGGGCAATAAAGACAGGGGTAAGAAGAGGAATCGGAGGACAAAATGCTAGCTAGGTTTTTAAGATTTAACTCACCTAGCTTCGATGGCGAGCCTAATGACCGCAAAGCGGAGTCGTGGTTATTTGCGGTTGAGAAAATCTTTTGAGTACTGAATATACAGATATGTAGAAAATTAAATATGGCACGTACCTATTTGATGGGGCAACTTGCCATTGGTGGGCTATCATTGAAAGGAAATGGGAGAGAAACGAAATAGAGAATTCTTAGGAACAGTTCAGGAAAGAGTTCCTAAAAACATTTATCCCACAAGTAGTCCGGGACTTGCGAGAGAAGGAATTTATGAGGCTAATTGAGGGGTCTCTGATCGTAGCCAAGTATGAGGCTGAGTTTAATCGGCTCACACAGTATGCTCTGCACGTGTTGGTGGATGAGGAAAGAACGAAAACGAAGTTCATTGAGGGCTTGAAACTGGACTTAAGGAAAGCTGTAGCTATCAATAAACCCAGGATTACGATAGTGCCGTGGAAACAGTGAAGGAGTTAAAGGTGGAGTTTCAGGAACTCCATAGAATCGGGGATAAGAAAAAGGGCAAATGGATAGGCAAGTTGGATTCGGAGATGGGAAAGAAGGGCTATTTCAACAAGAAGCCCAAGACTGAAAATACGTCTACACCGACAGACAAAGAAAAAGTGCCAGCAAATCAAGGAAAAGAGAAATGTAGGCATTATGGTGGCACAAACTACACCGAAGAGAAGTACTGAAGAAATTGGGCAGATGTTTTCTCTGCGGAAGTGATCAGCACACTATTAAAAATTGCCCCAAGAATAAGAAGAGCGGGAATGCAGGACACAGAACTAGCAACAGGGAACAATTGGATGTCCCCAGGTCAAAGCGAGAGCATATACCTTGATAGGAGAAAAAGGCACAAACCCTACCCAGGTGGTTGAAGGTAATGCTCTTATTTAGAATTTTATTTGTAAAGCTCTCTTTGATCCTGGTGCTACGCATTCATTTATTTTTCTTTATTGTGCTAAGAAAATAGACTTGCCATCCAAAAACATAAACATCTCCTATGAAATTCACACACCTATAGGGGGATGTTATGAGACTAGGATTAGATATCCTAAGTGCCCTGTAGTTATTGAAAATCAAAACTTTAGTGTTGACTTGATAGAATTACCAATCCAAGGCTACGACCTTATCTTAGGGATGGATTGGCTAATTAGACATCAAGCAATAGTTGACTGTCATGCCAAGACAGCCAAATTAGTTACCGGAGTAGGAGTTGGTACCTTGAGTACAAATGCAAATGATGGTGTACCCATCATTTTAGCAGTAAAGACCATAAAGATAACCAAAAGAGGTGGACAAAAATTTCTAGCCTATCTGATAAACAAATCTCAGGATAAGATGGAATTGAAAGATGTTAAGGTGGTTAAGGAGTTTCCTGAGGTATTTCCAGAAGAGTTGAATTCTCTACCCCTGAATTGAGAGATTGAATTCATGATTGAAACGATCCCTGAGGTAGCATTATTCTCTAAGACTTCCTATAGAATGGTACCAGTAGAATTGAAGAAGCTTAAGGAACAATTGCAAGAACTGCTGGATAAGAATTTCGTGAGACCGAGCTCTTCGCCTTGGGGAGCTCCAGTCTTAGTTGTGAAAAAGAAAGATAGTTCACTAAGGATGTGCATCGACTATAGAGAGTTGAACAAAGTGACCATCAAGAACAAGTATCCCTTACCCCGCATAGACGAGCTGTTTGATCATCTTCAAGGGTCAGATGTCTATTCTAAACTGAACTTAAGACAGGGATACTATCAATTAAAGATACGAAAAGGAGATATTTTTAAGACTGCGTTTAATTCCCGATATTGGCATTTTGAGTTCGTTGTTATGCCCTTTGGTCTAACTAATGCCCCTGCGGCATTTATGGACCTGTGTTCCGCCTATATCTCAATAGTTTCGTTGTAATTTTCATTGATTATATTCTGGTTTATTCCATATCTGAAGAGGAGCATGAGGGGACACTTGAGAATTGTCCTTCAGACTTTGAAGAAATATAAGTTATATGTCAAATTCAGTAAGTGTGAATTTTGACTCAAGAAAGTGATATTTCTGGGTCATATTATAGCAAAGAATGGACTAGAAGTGGACCCAAAAAAAGTTGAAACGATCCTGAAATAGAAAAGACCTGTAACGGTCACTGAAATGAGAAGTTTTCTTGGGTTAGCTGGATATCATCGAAAATTTATCCAAAATTTCTCCAAGTTGAGTGGACCACTCACTAGATTGACCCAGAAGGATAGGAAATTTGTTTGGGACAAACAATGCAAGGAGAGTTTTTCGAAGTTAAAGAAAAGATTGACGACAACTCCAGTACTCGCACTGCCCGATGGGTCAAAAGAATTTACTGTGTATACAGATGCCTAGAAGGAGGGATTAGGCTATGTGCTGATACAACAGGGTAAAGTGATTGCGTATGCATCACGAAAGTGGAAAAATCATGAGGTAAATTACTTGACTCATGATTTAGAGCTAGGAGCAGTAGTCTTTACTCTAACAAAGTGGCGTCACTACCTATATGGAGCTAAGGTAGAAGTATTCACAGACCACAAGAGTTTAAAGTATATTTTTGGCCAAAAGAACCTGAATTTAAGACAACGACAGTGGATGAAATTCCTGAAAGATTACAATTTTACTCTTACCTATCATCCAGGAAAAACAAATGACGTTGTAGATACTCTAAGTCTTAAGAGAAGATTAGCAAGCATGAGCATCTACCCAGAGATGTACAGTGAGATCCTAAAAGCCCAAGAGGAAGACGATTGGCTTCAGAAACTGAAGAGAGAGACGAAACCTAATTTTAGGATCGACGTTGATGGGTTATTACGATTCAGGGATCGGATTGTTGTTCCTGCACGAATGAAAGAAAAAGTGCTAACCGCAGCACATCAGACAAAGTATTCATTACATCCTAGAGGAATAAAGATGTATAAGGATTTAAAACAGAAGTTCTAGTGGGAAGGAATGAAGAAGGATGTAATTGAATATGTTCAGAAATGTCTGACCTGTCAACTAGTGAAGGCAGAACACTAGAGGCCATCTTAGAAGTTGTAGCCACTTCCAATTACAAGCTGGAAATGGGAGCAGATCACGATGGACTTCGTGACAGGTCTGCCTATGGTATGAGGCGGATGTGACAGTATCTGGGTTGTGATAGATAGATTACCAAATCGCACATTTTCTGTCGATTAAGAACCAGTATAATGTTGAGAAACTCACTGAGATTTATATAAGAGAGATCATACGATTACATGGGATTCCTCAAAGTATCGTCTCCGACAGGGATCCCAAATTCACAACGAGGTTATGGAGAAGTCTACAAGGACATCTGGGGATAGAGTTGCTATTCAGTACTACTACACATCCCCAGACAGACGGATAATCGGAGAGGATAATTCAAACATTGGAGGATATGCTACGCATGTGTTCTGAATTTTTCAAGGAATTGGGATAGGCACCTACCGCTGGTAGAGTTTGCCTGTAATAATAGCTACCAAGCCTCGATTCAAATAGCTCCATATGAGGCACTGTATGGTAGGAAATGCCGATCACCCCTTCATTAGGATATAGACAAGATCAAGAGCACCTTGAGCTCAAAAAAGGATGCACTGCGACCTGAGTTGATTCAAGAAGCTATGGATAAGGTTCAGATCATCAAGACGAACATGAAAACGGCTTAGGATCGCCAGAAGAGCTACGCTGATAAGCGTAGGAAAGATTTGGAGTTCAATGTGGGAGATCGAGTGTTTCTAAAAATTTCTCCCCATAAAGGAATTCGGAGACTAGGCAAACTTGGAAAATTAAGCCCTAGATATACGGGACCATTTGAGATTTTGGAATGAATCAATCCTGTAGTATATCGATTAGATCTTTAGCCAAACCTAACCAGAATCCATAACGTGTTTCACGTGTCCCAACTGCAAAAGTACTACCCTGACCCTTCGCGCGTTATAGAACATCTTGATATTCCTCTCTAGAGCGACCTCACCTATGTAGAACAATAGATTCGTATCCTAGATTTTCAGGTTCACG
Organism: Handroanthus guayacan; assembly: GCA_014898755.1. Lineage (NCBI taxonomy): Eukaryota > Viridiplantae > Streptophyta > Magnoliopsida > Lamiales > Bignoniaceae > Handroanthus > Handroanthus guayacan. The sequence continues at coordinate 59,173 of JACFYI010003590.1, read as the reverse complement.
AGCTTAGAAATCGTAAGATACCTCAAGTTAAGGTACTTTGAAGGAATCAGAAAGTAGAAGAGGTCACATGGGAACGTAAGGATGAAATGCGAAACAAGTATCCGCACTTATTCGAATAAAGTATGAATCTTGGGACCAGATTCTTTTAAGGAAGGGAGAGTGTAACACCTGAGAATTTTCAAAATAAAATTTTGAGTCGTCGATTTTTGAAAAATTATTTAATTTCAAAATCAAGCATCGTTTTAAAACCAAAACACGTTTTGTGCATTCGAAAAATTTTCAAACAAATACGTTTCATTTTCTCGTCATATTTCGACCCGAAACAAGCCCCGTTAGCCCATGAAACAAGCCCAAAACTTGACCTAAAACCCTAACCACTAATTTTGATCAAAGTGAAGCATCTTTGAAGTTCAAAAAAGAAAAAGAATGGCTGAAAATCTGAGGGCTGCCTCTACCCACATGGATGGGATTTCATCCCATCCGTCCATCAAATGTTGTTTCAAAAATCAGCCCCAAATCTGATAATTAATTGAGAGGGCTTTAATTTATTGATTCTTTCACTTCAATCCCAAGTTTACTCTATAAATAAGCCACATTTGGCTCACATGTTTTTGAAGAAACTAAACATTCAACACTTAGAATTTCTGCAACTTTACTTCTCCTAAACAACTTAACATTTTGGACTTCACTTGCAACTCTTTCTTCCCTCAAAACCGATTCGCACTAAGGGGATTCAAGGTGGTGTGAACTTTCATTTTAGCTCTTGGTAAGTTAAGCTTATGAATATGATTTAAGGATGGTTAATGGTTGTATAGAACTTGACATAAGTGTATACGTAGTTTTAGGTGTTTGAGGATAAGCTTGTATCACTTATATCTTCAAGTTTCTAGCTCCTAAAGGTAAGACTTATAGCTTTATCAAACTTCCTATGAGCATATGGTGGTTATTTCGTTGCCTCGATGATATGATCATGCTTGAGTTTCTGAGTTTGCTTCATTGAATGATTGAAAGCATGAGTTCTATTGTTGCCTTGATTTTCTTGCTGTCATGAGCTATATTTCTTTGTTATGTAACTCCAAAGCTTAACGAGCTGTTTTGACCTCTTTGCTGATGCTTTGGAGTGAGAGTTAAACAATAGACCATAGAGTAAGAGGAGAAACAAACTAAAATTTAACTAAAATGGGTGATATGGACAAAAACTATGTTTTTCAACTTGAAAATGAATTTCCAAAAAATCTCAAACCAAATTTCAAAATGACGATTTAGAAATATTTTTACGTATATGAGAACCTCAAAAATGTATTTTTGAATGAAAAATTTGAAGAAAATCAAAAGATGAAAAATCGAATTTCTACCCGAGAGTCAGTGCCTGAGCATACATTGTTGGGCGCCTAAGCGCGGTGCCCACTCTCGAGGCAAATGCCTTTTTTTTTTCAGTGGCTTGGGCGCTCGGGCGGCTGTTTGTGGGCCCAAACGCCCATTTTCGAACCCATCTTGATTTCTTAAACCCTATTTCATGACATGAAAGGTCCACATCCGATCTTTCTAACGCAATACGAGTTTGGAAACAAAAACCCTCTAGTCCATAGTCAAAATTCCAAAATGATAGAATGATACGTTTGGCCTATTTGAAATGTTATTTGATATTGCTGGCCACTGAACGTTATGTCTTGTCGGCTTATTGATCGATTGAATGTTTCCTTTGTTTCTCAGCCTAAATGATTGATTGATTGTGAGCCCTGGGGGGTTTCTTGGGGACCGAGCTTGGGTAATATCAGATTGTCGACTAGGACCCTCGAAATTTCTGATTGTTGGGTAGTTCGAATGGATTCTAGAGGTAGAATTCTGAAGAGCTATTCTGAGCACGTACGTCAGCTGTGTTTTTTGATTGATTGAGCTCTTTCAGGAGTTGGAGGGATAAGGGAAAATGTATATGTTGAAGATATAAGGATGATAGACCTACCAAATAGATTTTTCAGCCTATTGACTCGAATGTGATAAATGTTTCTGATATATGTTCGTATTGATCGTCTTGATTGTTTCTGAATTGCTTTTCTAATCACATTCTTGTCTTATCGTTAATATGCTCGTTTTTCTTGAATCTCTTATTCCTGTTTTCCCGCTATAAGTTTTGTTGGGTCAATGGACTCATGACTCTATTTTACCATATAGGATCGTGAGTTGGATGAATGTATGGTTGAAGCTTATGATAGATTGTATATCTTGTTTTGGGATTATAATCTCTATTGTATTTTGGTTAAATCTATCGTTTTTGGAATGCATGGACTTAGAAATGTATAGGTCAATGGCTTGTAATGATAAGTTAGATAGCCCATGCATTTTGAACTCTTGGACATGTAATAATATTTCTCATCTTTTGAGAGTTTTAGTTTGATTTGTTAAGTTGTATGTTTTCTGAATTGGTTTTAGAACGTATTTGTTTTAGAATGTATCGAACACGAGTGGCGTACCTCGGGTCTCGGGGTGGAATGCTACCGGGATTTCAGGGGTGTCACAATTATGATTTCATTCTATGGTATGTTTATATGATGCCTTTAGATTTTGCTACTTGTGTCCAGAAATTAAATATGTTTGTATATATTGGGTTGAGGACAAAATTAATTGTTGGGTCAATAAAAAAATTGGAAGATGGACTAATGAGAAAACTGAGTGCTGCCCTATGCGGCGGTGGCAAATTGATGCACCATTTTGATTCATGTAGCATTCTACAGCTGAGATTTTTGTTTCAAACTACATTAAAAAAAAAAAAAAAAAAAAAAAGAAAGAAAAAAGATTGATAAATCAAATATTAATCCAAAAGGAATAAAAGATATAGCATTTTAACTTATTATGTACATGCCAATATTTTGAAAACCCGATTAAAAAGAACCTTGGCAGCCTTGTTGGTCATAAGTGGAATTGGTTCGGCAACTGATTCAATTGGTATATCGTAATAGTAATGGTATAAATATATTTAATGTAAATGTATATTGCTACAAATAATGTAAAAAATATGGAAAAATTCATAAAAAAGGATGGAAAAATTAAACTTTGTTGCAGTAATTTTCACAAGTTATATTTCATCATATATATATAATTATTGATTAAAGTTACACGTGTAAAGCTAAACAAGAAATACCATAAAAGCATATACGTATTAAAAATTAATGTTGAATCAAACAAAATGACAAATACTAAAATAAATAACAGGTCAATTGTAGTCAATAGATCACACCAAAGTAATTTCAACATTAGTTGATATTAATATATTTTTAATGAATTGAACCACCGAATCAATTTTTTGGGTTTTAACCAATTTAACCTATTCTAACTAGTTTAATGTTTGACTTTTTTTTTTTTTTTAAATATATATCTAGAACTATGATTCGCAGGAATGGCCATGGGGTTAATACAGTAATATAATGTTAATTAATGCATATAATTTTTTCAAACCCTATTAAATATTATCTTGATGCAATTTCTAAAAAAAAAAAAGGTAATTTCCAGTCTACTTCAAACATATAACAAAAAAAAATTATTATTTCCAAATTTATAACTACTAATATTATTATAAATAAAACATAAATTCTTACCGCTAAATCTCAATTTGAAACTTGTCTAACAAGTATCGCATGTTTGTATTTTTACTAACAATTTATCTACTAATTCTTCGACATGGTTGAACACATCTGCATCGAGTTTCAAGTTCCGACTAAAAGCAATTGATAAATAATAGTATAAATTACAAGTAATTTGGGCAATTATCATTATTTGCTATAGCTTTATCATGTTAATGTTGCATAATTTTAGGGATAGTGAAAAATCCACTTTGACATATAGTTGTGACGAATGTTTTCATCTCGATGTAGGTAACGAGAAATGATTTACCTTATTATTTTAGATCATTGGCTATTACTTATTTGAGCAATTAATTTTCCGTATTTTCTTATCTGAAATTCAAACTAAAATCTAATACGACATTATCCTTATCTAAAATTCAAATTAAATTAATTTGGTCTAATAAAATGTTTGTGTGTTGACGAAGACCCACGACGCGACGATAACCCCTGCTAAACAACAGAAATGTCAAATAAAGAATCCAACTTACAAAGATGTCTGGCTTCTTTATGCTTTTATTGAATATAATTTCTCAGTTATAATTTTTATATTTGGAATCAACTTGTCTGCATAAGTATAAGTACCTTAGACAATTATTTATGTCGGTCACTAAATAATGAGATAAAAGTAATCTTATTATAAAAGATAAGAATAAGTAATTATAAAAAATAACGATAAATATTTTTCTTTAAACTTTAATTTTAGTTATTTATTTTTCTCTCCCATATTTTTAATGATTAAATATTTTTAATCGACAAAATAAAAAATTATCACTGCTTAGAACTATCTGGGGAAAAAAAAAAAAAAAAGTTATTATCTAGATTGTATTTAACCCAAAAATTCGGATTAAATGCGATGGAGGCTGCAGCATCACGGAGTTACCTGGTAAGAAAACCTGAGCCCAGCTCACGATGCAACAAACTTGAAGGAAAAGGAATCTTCAAACCATTAATTATGAAAGAAGCCCAATTGACATGGATGGTATCTAGCCCAACAAGCAGAAAGAGAAAATCATATACATTTGGGCTTTTCCATTCATCTTTTACCAGCCCAGCCAAGAACAAATCATAGCCCACCAAATAACTGTCCAGACAGAACGAGTGCTTGATTGAGTCTACCAATCACTAACATAATATCCTGAAAACGTGCATTGTGCTTCGGGGGTGAAAGGTGAGCCGAGCCAACTTGGCTCAAGACAAAAAAGCTTGGCTCGACTCGAATTTAATCGAGCTCGAGCTAAGCCTCATCGATCTCAAATACACTGTCTTGAAGGCTGGCGAGTCTGAGCTTCTATTAAAAAATATATTATTTATAATATATTATTATATATATAATATAAAAATATATAGCAAAAATATATGTAAAATATATATTAAAAATATATATATATAATATATTTGAATATATATAATATATAATATAATATATATTTTAAAAATATATGTATACAAAAAAAATATTTAATATATATTTTAATATATAATATACTATATAATATATATTTTTAAATATATATATATTTAAAATAAGCTCGAGTAGAGCTCGAGCTCACCAATTATATAAATGAGCCAAACTCGAGCTTGGAAATTTTGCCAAGCCTGGCTCGAGCTCGGCTCGTTTACAACCCTAATTGTGCTTAACTAAGAGGGTGTTTGGGTGAGTTTATAAGCTTTTAAAAACATCTTATAAGATGTTTAAGAGCTTATAAGTTGTGTCTTTTATTCTTGTAATATGTTTAATTTGCATATATTTCCCTATAAAAAAAATAGTTGATTGTACCCCCTATATTTTCAAATATATATATATATA
>JACFYI010003590.1:23326-40328 GCA_014898755.1 Handroanthus guayacan | reverse complement strand
AAGGAATGGGAGAAAGTTGATTATCAATCATGTGCTCTATTATGGCAATCGGTTCAGCCAAATATTCTGGTGAACTTTAGAACCTTTAAAACTTGCCATACTTTTTGGAAAAAGGCTGAAAGTGTCTTCGCAAATGATATTCAAAGGTTATATGATTCCGCTCAAAAATTAACTACACTCAAGCAAACTGATCATGACATAATTTCATATGTTTTTAAAGCACAGTCTGCTGTTGAAGAGTTGAAGTTGTTCTTGGAGGCCGAAAGTCTTGATAGAATAAAGACTAAATTGGATAATCTTTGTGTTATACTGGTTCTTCGAGGTATGAATCCAGATTTTGATCATGTTCGAGATCAAATTATGACCAGCCAAGTTGTCCCCTTCTTGGAGAATCTATTGACTCGGCTTCTTAGAGTTCCTTCACCAAAAGTAAATAGCAATTCCACTGAACCAGTTGACACCTCAGCCATGGTGTCCAATCGAGGAGGAAGAGGTTGTGGGAACCGTGGAGGACGGGGTGGTCGTCCTCAATGCTCTAATTGCAAAAGAATAGGACATACTCAAGAAACATGTTATTTCCTTCATGATTTTCCCAAAAAATCTGCCAATGTCTCTAAAATTGAGGTGTCAAACTCAAAATTTTCAAATGATGAGTATGAAGAATATCTTCAATTAAAGGCTATCCAGCAGTCACAAACTCCTACTGCCACAGGTGTCCAGAATTCTAAAGCATGTATATCTCAATCTAGTAATAATCAAACTTCATCGATTATTGATTTAGGTGCCTCTGACCATATTGCTGGTAATAAGTCCCTTTTTTCTTCAATATCGCCACCAAAATCTCCTTACTTTATTACCCTAGCTGATGGTTCAAAAATTACTGCCAAAGGAATTGGTTATGCCTCACCCTCACCATTAATGAATTTACATTCAGTTTTATTTGTTCCTGGTTGTCCTTTTAATTTAATATCTCTTAGCCCGCTCACCCGTACTCTTAACTGTTCAGTTACATTTAACTCAGAATTCTTTGTTATACAAGAACATGGTACAGGAAGGAGGATTGGCGTAGGACATGAATCTTAAGGACTTTATTATCTGCAAACCAGCCCTGTTATGTCTTCTGCTGCAACTGCTGCATCTCCCAACCTTCTTCATGACCAATTGGGACATCCAAGTCTTTCTAAACTTCAGAAAATATTTTCTTTTTTTGAAAAAATAAAATACTTAAGGTGTGAGTCATGTTAATTAGGAAAACATATTCGATCTTCTTTTCCTAAAAGAACTGAAAAACACGCTGATTTTCCTTTTTCTGTTATCCATTCTGATATTTGGGGGCCAAGTCGTGTGTCTACTACCTTAGGTTTTACGTACTTCGTCACTTTTATCGATGAGTTCTTAATATGTACCTGGGTGTACTTAATGAAAGAACGTTCTGAAGTTCTCTCTATTTTTCCTTCATTTTGCACTGAAATTGAAACTCAATTTGGAAAAAAAATTTAAATTTTTCGAAGTGACAATGCAAAGGAATATTTTTCGTCTACTTTGACTTCTTTTCTCTCTTCAAAAGGTATTTTGCATCAATCTACTTGTCCACATACACCTCAACAAAATGGGATAGCAGAACGGAAGAACAAACATCTTGTTAAAACTGCTCGAACTTTATTGCTTCACATAAACGTTCCAATACAGCATTGGGGTGATGCTATTTTAACTGCCTGTTTTCTAATAAATTGGATGCCTTTCTCATCTCTTAATATTAAGATCCCTTACTCCATTCTGTTTCCAAAAAAATCATTGTTTCGTGTTACTCCTCGTGTGTTTGGATGTACTTGTTTTGTCCATAATCTCTCCCTAGGCTTAGACAAACTCGCTGCTCGTGCCATCAAATGTGTCTTTCTTGGTTATTCTAGGTTACAAAAGGGATATCGGTGTTATTCTCTCGAGTATAATTGTTACTATATGTCTATGGATGTCTCCTTTTTTGAAGAAACTCCTTTTTTCTCTTCCTCTGAAAAAGACTCAAACCAAATTTTTTATGTATTACCTATTCCCTATTTTGGTCCGCCTCTCCAAGAACCCGTTACCCAACATCAAACAGATTCTTGTCCTACACCATCAGCTGACTCTGTTACGGACCAGTCACATGATAATACTGACCTACCCATTGTGGTAAGAAAAGGTACTCGAACCACTAGAAACCCTCATCTTATTTATAATTTTCTTAGTTATCATCGTTTATCTCCTTTCTATCACTCCTTTATTGCATCCATATCATCTATCTCTTTTCCCAAAAATGTACGTCAGGCATTTGATCATCTTGGCTGGCGACAAGCCATGATTGATGAAATGCAGGCTCTGGAACGTAATGGCACTTGGGAATTAGCTTCCCTTCCTACTGGCAAGACTCCTGTTGGATGTCGATGGGTTTACACCATCAAGGTTGGTCCTGATGGATAGATTGATCGTCTGAAAGCTCGTCTAGTGGCCAAAGGATACATACAGATTTATGGTCTTGACTATGAGAAGACTTTTTCTCCCGTGGCAAAGATTACCTCCATTAGACTATTTCTCGCTATCACTGCCATTCGCCATTGGCCTCTATATCAGCTGGATATCAAAAATGCATTTCTTCATAGAGAGTTAGAAGAAGATATCTATATGGAGCAACCGCCTGGTTTTGTTGCTCAAGGGGAGTCTGGTTTAGTTTGCAAGCTATGACGGTCTCTTTATGGACTGAAACAATCCCCGAGAGCATGGTTTGGAAAGTTTAGCTCTGTTTTTCAAGAATTTGGAATGAAAAGGAATGAATCGGATCATTCAGTCTTCTATTGTCATACTTCTCATGGTAAATGTGTTTACTTAATTGTGTATGTGGATGACATGGTTATCATAGGTGATGATCATGAGAAAATTCTCAATTGAAGGAACATTTATTTAGACATTTTCAAACTAAGGACTTGGGGAGGCTAAAATATTTTCTTGGTATTGAGGTTGCTCAGTCAAGTAATGGAATTTGCATTTCACAGAGGAAATATGCGTTAGACATTCTTAAAGAGACTGGCATGGTAAATTGTAAGCCCATTGATAGTCCTATGGATCCGAATCTCAAATTGCTACCGGAACAGGGGGAGCTGTTTCCAAAACCCAAAAGATATTGGAGATTAGTTGGCAAACTTATCTATCTGACTATCACAAGACCAGATATTTCATTTGCAGTTGGAGTAGTAAGCCAGTTTATGCAATCTCCTCACACGGCTTATTAGGATGTAGTAATGAGAATTCTAAGATATATCGAGAAAGCTCCCGGTCAAGGATTACTCTATGAAGACAAAGGAAATTCTCAGATAATCGGTTTTTGTGATGCAGATTGGGCAGGATCTCCTATTGATCGACGGTCTACATCAGGCTATTGTGTCCTCCTTGGTGGAAACCTTGTCTCTTGGAAAAGCCAAAAACAAAATGTTGTTGCACGCTCTAGTGCAGAAGCTGAATATCGATCAATGGCTTCTGCCACCTGTGAACTCATTTGGATTAAACAAATTCTTCAAGAACTAAAATTCGGATATACTCAAGGGATAAAGTTATGTTGTGACAATCAAGCAGCACTTCATATTGCATCTAATCCAGTTTTTTACGAAAGAACCAAGCATATCGAAATAGATTATCATTTCGTTCGAGAGAAAATTATTTCAAAGGAAGTGATCACTGAATCGGTCAGTTCCCATGAACAACTGGTGGATATCTTTACAAAATCTCTCAGAGGTCCGCGAATTCAATACATTTGCTGCAAGCTTGGAGCATATGACTTATACCCTCCAGCTTGAGGGGGAGTGTTGAAAATTGAAGAGTCATTAGCTGTCATTCATTATTTCTAACATTTAGTTTGCCTAGGAACTTGACCGTCCATTTAACTCTTTGTCTTCTCCTCTTTTTGTATATATGTACTCCCTCTATTGTAACAAAATAACTCAACAAGAAATGTTAATGAAATTTTCTTCTTTTCACAATATACACATGTCTACCAACATTTGAGGGAAAAAAATGTCACATCTAATTGGTTGTCTGGCAAGTAACTAAATAAATTTTTGTTTGATCCGGATAGATGTGTGAAGGGATTTAAGGTTGATGTTATTGAGGAGATAAGGTGTCAGATTTCAAAGACAACACTATAGGGCAAAGAAAAAAAAGATCAGTACAAAATTCTCTGGGATTATGCCAATGACATAAAAAGAGCTAACCTTGGATCCACTGTCATCTTAGGGACTAATCATTCCAGTGGTGCTAATAGGTTTGATAGATATTATGTTTGCCTGTATGCCTCAACCAAATGAGAGTTTAATTAATTTTTTACATGAATATGTGAAGCTTTCAGATTCATTTTTACATCCCCTTTGAATAGCATACGTTAATCTCGTACAAGATTTTAATTTTTGATAAATATTTTCCTTTTGATACCAATCAGAATATTCAAATTTTGAAGTTAGAAAATAAAATCGGCGTTGTTTTAGAAAAATCAATATTCTTTTGGATATTATGTGTCATTTTTTTATATATATAAAAACAATTTCAATTACTTGAAACAATTTCTGCTACTTAAAATTTATAAATCTATCTCTAAAATAAAATCATGTTTATGTTCTCGTACAAGTACTTGTAAGCACATGTTCTTAAGCGATGTGGTCCGAGAATCGGGCCATGGATCAGAATGTAAAACTTGGGATCTTGACCTAAGAATGCGAGTGATTTCAATAGAGTGCTATTTATCTAACGAAATTCTATCTAATAGTATTCTATGCAAAATTGAGTGCATAATTTAATTATCATTGAACGGTATTTATAATGCTTAAGTAGAGAGCAGTGGGTTTGTGGGCATAAGGGGCCATATTCTCTAATTACTAGTTAATTCACTGATTATTTATATTTGGTCGCTTTAGGAGCTGCGAATGCATCCCTACTACCTGGGCAAAACAAACTCGTAACAATTAACTAAACCAATTCTCTTTGCTAACATTTTTAACTTATTATGGTCGACTTTTTAGTCTTTACTACACTCATACGATATAGCTTTCCAAATTTATTACATGTGCAGTTGGTGATATACATATATATGAATATATATGTGAGTTTAAAAAAATTACAAAACTTGTCTTACCCATTAAAATATATTTCGAAAACACAAAACCTCTTAGCTTTTTTTATTCGCGTTATCTTCTGTATTAATAAAAACATAATCACTGATTTCAATAGTACCTTTTAAATATTTTTTGAATTATTTGTCTAAATTGTTTTTTCTTCCCTAGTTCAACCATTGACTCCTCTCCCACACTCTCATTGAGGAAATAAAAACTCCAAGACACTTTTATACTCATTCTCTGATGAAAATTCTCTCCAATGCTATTATGTGCGAAATTGATTGCGTAATCTAATTAATTGTCATTGAACGGTTTTATAGCCCCTAAGTTAGAGATTAGCAGGTTTGTGGGCTTAAGAGCCCACATTCTCTAATTATTAGTTAATTCACTGATTATTTATATTTGTTCGCTTTGGAAATTACGAATGCGCCCCTGCCTCCCGGGCAAGACAAACTTGTAACAATCAAGTACACCAATTCTCCTCACTAACATTTCTAACTTATTACAGTCGACTTTTAGTCTTTTAATATACTCATACAATATAGATTTCTAAATTTATTACATGTGCAGTTGGTGATATATATATATATATAATATGAATTATTAAAGAATTTCAACTATAAATGAGTTTAACGAAACTACAAACCTATCCTACCCATTAAAGTATATTTCGAAAAATCCTCTATATTTTTTTTATTCTCGTGTATCTCTTGTATTAATAAAAATATAATCACTCCTTTCAATAGTACTTTTTAATATTTTCTGAATTATTTGTCTAAATTGTTTTTTTTTTCCCCTTAGGTCAACCATTGACTTCTCTTCGACACTCTCACTGAGGCAAGAAAACTCCAAAGCACTTTTATGTTATGTTTGGATTAAGGAATCCAATTGAAAAAATAAGAATAAAAAAAAAAAGAAAAGAAAAGTGCAACACTTTAAGCATAAGGTTACTATTTGAAACGTAAAAATGGATTTTGCTAGCATTTTTCTTCATAAAATCCTAAATCTAAACATAGGGTTAGTGATATATTAATTCTTGTTGCTCGCTTGTTATCTTAAATGATCATAAATGTTTGCCGATCATTTTCATAATTATTAGTTTTAGAGTTCATGTTGCTTGGTACGTGACTAGTTTCTTTTTTGGAGAAGTCATTTAATCTCCCATGGACCATTAAGACTAAATTGTTTCCCATTTTCTAACATTTATTGAAAAAATCCGACTACCCAAGAGCATATATAGTTTTTTTTCTTTTTTTTTTCTTTTCTTTTCTTTTTTTTTATGAGAAGTGATTTCATACCATAGATATATCAATGCATGAATAACATCCAGTACTAGGTGCAGTTAACATAAGAAAAATACCATAGATACAATACAAATGCTATCATGAACTAGAAAAAATCTTTAAAGCTACCGTTCAATAGAAAAATCTCCACTAATATAGCCGTCCATCATTCCAAACAAATATGCATACAAAATAGTAAATAAATACAAATTAATTCATTAACGATAACGTTCAGAGCAAATTTCCATACAAAATAGTAACATGCAAATTCTGTAAGATAACACTCCAAACAAATATTCATACAAAATAACAAGTGCAAACTTAGGTACAACATTATTCCAAACAAATTTGTGTCCAAATAGTAAATACAAATCCATCAACCAAAATCATCAATACGAAAAGATACTATGAAAATAGCAATTAAAACTATTTTGATTATTTTTAAAAGCCAGCAGAAGAACATCTATTAAATTGAGTAGATGTAACATCTTTGTCCAACAAATTAATTTTTAACTTTTTAGGCCTCTCATGTTCCGGAACTTGCTTTTGTTGTTGCTTGCAATCATCCTGTTCATTCAAGAATTGGCCAACTTAAACCATATATATGTTACATTAGACACAGCGTAAGTTGTTTTAAATCCAAGTTTAGCATGCTTTCTTATCTTTTTTTTTCCCTCCTTTTTATAGATCTATGTCAAGTCTATTACATATTAAGGTAATTATCTTGTAACATTTCTTGAATATTGGTTACTAAACTTTCAATTATACACTTTTTATATAGTGAAATTGTATGGTCAGAAGTTTAGTAACAGTAAGGAAAGTAATAATTAATTCTTTTGAAACCTCAAGGGAGGTTATGGTTGTTAGACCAAACCTCGCCGAGGTTATAGTAACTAAATCAAATCTCAAGGGAGGTTATAGTAATTTGATTTTGGATGAAATAGTGACATGACATTAGGGATGAAATAAATTAATGTGAAAAATAGAAAACTTAAGATGTTGCTGGAAACTTCAACATTAAAAGACTTACCATTGATGTAGACACTCAGTTGACATCCATCAGCATTCAAATATTTCAAGTTATTCGATTCTTCCATGTTGACGTTCTTGCCATCTATTCTCACACTTTCCAGGTTTGAAGCACCCAGAGATTCCAACGTCAAACTCTTGGTTTGAGGGCAATTATGGATCTCCACTTGTTTCAATGATGACAACTTGACGGCACATTTCCATTCTCAGAATCTCGTCGACTTGGGCAAGTCCATCAATACTGGCAACTCCAAACGAGGACATAGAGTATACTTATTACACATATTTTGCTCATCTAAAATGACAGTTATCATCTCCGGACATTTTTTAACCGTTAATTCTTTGAGATTGATAAGATTTACAGCTACTATAGATGAAAATAAGCTCATAATTTTGTCACAACTTTCTACCACTAACTGCTCGAGTTCATTGAAGAAGCCAAGTGGAATTGGGCGACACCATATATTGGCAATAGTTTGACCATATCCTTGGATTTTTATCTCCTTTACGCTCCCAAATGCCATCTGCAATATTCATTAAAACGAGTGGCATAACAATATGCAAAAAGGAATTATCTGCACCATGTGGAGATAGGATTGACACTAGTAACCATTAAGCTTATAACTTTTTTTCTTTTTTCTTTTTCTGTGAGCGTTTATAGATGATTTTATTAAAATAAATTTATTATGTATTAACTTCAATTTATACATGAAGTGACCATCATCTACAGCACACTCACAAATCAATAAGTAACCACCAGCCACCACAACCCAGTGACAAGTTATAACCATCACCTCATCGAATGTGCATATGGGACAGTAGTATATATATATATATATATATAATTAAATACACATTATAAAAATATACACAACAAATAAAATATACTTTCTCAAAAAGAAAAAGAAATAAAAATATACATACAGTGGCGACTCCAGAATTTTGATTCAGTGGGGTCCCCTTAAAAAACTATTAAATAGTAAAAATCATTTAAGAAAATTATCTCTAGCAAAAAAATAAGTTGAATTAGCATATAAAGACTTATATTGTGCTAAAATAATTGAAAATATTCATATATTCAATAATACAAAAAATTACGAAAATATTAACAAAAGAATTCATTAAAATACTACTAAATAGATAAAAACAAAAATTTTAACTCATTACATTGGTTAAAATCTAATAAATATGAGTTGAGGGCAAAATTATTTGGTTTGATATTCGGATATCGATCAATGAAAACAAAAATAATTGAATTGAAGGTCTTTTTAAACTTCAAATTATAGTGCTAATTGACCATTCACATTTCGAATTTTTCATATTCTACAATCTAAAACTTTTATTTAATGATTTACTGCCAATTTTATAATAGGATCCCACACATATATATTTATAGCTTAGTATTTGAATATATATATATATATATAATATTACATATATTATAGTAAAAAAAGAAAAAGAAAAAAAAGTCAATGGGGTCCTAGGACCCCATCAATGCCAATGGGCCGTCGCCATTGTATACATATATAATCGTTCTTTTAATCTGTACAATATATAAAGTATCAGCCACTCAGTGGTGGTGTGTTTTCAAGTATTGTTTCTAAAATACCCCTTGATGTTATTAACTCACTTTACTAGCCACTTGGAAGCCAATAAATAGCATAATTCGGTAATATTATGCATATATACATATATATATATATACACTTTGGCTATATTATATACAAGTTATACTTTAACATATAAATATTATATTTATTATTTTATACACGAGCATGAAGTGCACTAAATTCCTTTGAGTCTATTGCATCCATTTCGACAAAATTGCATTTTTGATCCCATAGGTCGTAGGATAGGTGGATGTACAAACTTAGTCCCGCACTTTTGGCAATTGTAAAAAATGCCCCATTTGTTTTGAAAAATTGCAATGTCAGTGACATTCCAACTTTTCCATTAAAACAAACGGAAAGAGTTGTTGTAACACTATTTGTAGGAAAAGTTGCATTTTTTGGTCCCATGGGATAGGGGGAGTGTACAAGCATAGTTGATAATTTTTTTCTTTCTCAACATTCAACTTCTAAATTTTGCATAAATTGCATTTAACCCCCTATAAAAATTAAAATGAGCCAAAGTTCCCAATCAAAAAAAAAAAAAACCGCAATATTTTAATGAATTTCTATTACAATTATGATTATGCAATTTTTAATTTTTTTAAATTTTTTTAATAATTTATTCAAATGTTTTATAATTTGAGATTGATAAGATTTACAGCTACTGTAGATGAAAATAAGCTCATAATTTTGTCACAACTTTCTACCACTAACTGCTCGAGTTCATTGATAAGTGGAATTTGGCGACACCATATGTTGGATTTTTATCTCCTTTAAGCTCCCAAATGCAACCTGCAATATTCATTAAAACAAGTGGCACAACAATATGCAAAAAGGAATTATCTGCACCATGTGGAGATAGGATTGACACTAGTAACTATTAAGCTTATACTTCTTTTCCCTTTTTCTTTTTGTGTGAGTGTTTTTAGATGATTTTATTAAAATAAATTTATTTTGTTTTTACTTCAATTTATGCATGAAGTGACCATCATCTACAACGCACTCACAAATCATTATGGAGAAGTAACTATCAGCCACCACAACCCAGTGACAAGTTATAACTAAACCATCACCTCTTCGAATGTGCATATGGGATGGTAGTATATATATAATTAAATACACATTATAAAAATATATACAACAAATAAAATACACTTTCTCAAAAAGAAAAAGAAATAAAAATGTGCATATATAATTGTTCTTTTAATTTGTACGAGATATAAACCATCAACCACTCAATGGTGGTGTGTTTTCAAGTATTATTTCTAAAATATACCTTGATATTATTAACTCACTTTACTAGCCACTAGCAAGCCAATAAAAAGCATAATTCAGTAATATTTTGTGTGTGTGTATTATATTAATCATATTTTGATTATTAAATGCATACGAATTATATTTTAATATATATATATGAAAATATTTATTATTTTATACACAAGCACGGAGTGCACTAAATTTTGTCGGACTCCAATGCGTCCATTTTTGGCAAAATTGCATTTTTGGCCCTATAAGATAGGTGGGTATACAAACTTAGTCCCGTACTTTTGGCAATTGCAAAAAACATCCCATTTGTTTGAAAAAATTGCAATGTCTGTCCCATCCCAACTTTTTCGTTATAGCAAATGACAAAAGCTGTTAGATAATAGAATTAGGAAAATTTGCATTTTTGATCCTGTGGGATGGGGGGAGTATGCAAACATAGTCCCTAGTTTTGTTTTGTTTTGTTTTGTTTTGTTTTGTTTTGTTTTGTTTTTTGTTTTTTTTTTTTTTTTTTTCTCAACATTCAACTTCAAAATTTTGCATAAATTGCATTTGAACCCCCTGTAAACTAAAACTATAAATAGGGGAGAAATTCTTACAAATCTTCCCACACACAAACACACACACACACCGACCACACACACAAAAACACCAACAATTTCATCTTCCTTTTCCTACTAATAGCATCTCATCTAGCTTTTCTAAGATCTCTAAAGCTTATTCTTTACAACATATGAAGATTCAAGGTGATTTTGGAGTTGAGGAAAAAGGGAAGAGAAACATCTTGAAAAGTGATATAAAGTTAAAGGTGATGAGGAAAATTAGTTGGAACTGTAACCATTATATGCAAGTTACTTCAAGTAATTAAGTTTGAAAGTTTTCGTCCAAGGACTTGGAGGTCATTTTAGTCATTCGCTTTTTGGGTTACTTATTTTGGACTAGATTGTATTTTCTCGATAGTATTTTGTAAGTTTGGAATCATATGTAATATTGAAAATTTTGACGTTGGAGATAAATAAAGAGTTTGATTTTGGTTTTTTTTAATATTCTGTTGTGTTTTGAGATTTTAATTTTGAAAAAACTCCCTCCCTCAATAATGACTCGACCTAAGGGCGGATGCTTCAGGTGCAGGATGTTACAGTTCACAATTGCATCTAAATTTTTTATGTGGCGACAATTTCGTCCAAATTCACTGGTCAATTGCAACTTTTTTGAAAACACATGGATGCATAAATTTTTTTTCACAAAAAGATATTTGCCAATTAGGCATATCATATGGATAGTATACGCGATTTACCTTTTTCTTTCAAGAATGGGACTATATGTTTTGGTAATTTGGGCGTCAATTATAATTATTAAAATAGAGAATATTAAAAGGGTATGTTTGGTGTCTGACTGCTTGTTCACTTGCGTTTTTCCCAACTGCTGTGGTGTTGTCTTATGGATGAAGAGCGGCCTTGGGGCCAATTATACTTGCTTTTTTCTACAAAGGAATGAGAAAAATGATTGGACTATTAACAACGAAGAGTAGCATGAGTAGGTCAACACAAATCGTGCTTTTTAATCACATTGCACTTATCAATGATATTAATTAAGATTGAAGTCATCAATCTCTAACTTACAGGTTCTATGGGAACACTTTTTATGACGTCCTTGGTCTTTGTTTTTGAACTGCTGTACCCATCTTCTTCACTATATAGAAGATTCATCACGCGTGATAGATTGACCATACCTGTAAGGATTGACATTGGCACTATTGTTAGATGAATGCATTCTTGATTTATATCCTTCCATGCTTCTGCAACTTGTTTATGAAATTCACCAAATGCCTCTTCCTCTGAGGCATCATTTTCATTCATATAACATTCCACTGCCGTGAATTTCTGCTCAAACTACATCAGAAAAAGAATGCAACGATGTAAACTAAGACATACACAGCCGGATAACTATTTTAAAACCCCTTGCTCTTGTGGTTGGGAAAATTACAAGAACTTTACCTGCACATCTCGAACCACAGGGCTGTTTCTGTAATTAGATCAAATATTA
Organism: Handroanthus guayacan; assembly: GCA_014898755.1. NCBI lineage: Eukaryota > Viridiplantae > Streptophyta > Magnoliopsida > Lamiales > Bignoniaceae > Handroanthus > Handroanthus guayacan. The sequence continues at coordinate 27,965 of JACFYI010003590.1, read as the reverse complement.
TGATATTGAGGTAATTATTCTAATATAAAAGGTATGTTTTTTACCCCATGTCCAACCATATCATCCATGAATCTGGGAATTTCTGATAATGCTCATGCAACTAGTGGTTCATTTGAAACCCATCCAAAGATTTCCTTTGTCACCAAACTTCCCATTCCAACCAAGGAAGTCATTGCTAGCATCGTATAAGCTATTGAAACTTGTGCCACCTTCATGTATTATTCCTTTGTTGGGAGATGGCTAGTATTATACGACCATTTTGCCTCTTCAAAATACGCCCTAACCCACTTTTTCATCTATGGATCGTGGAAAATGAAAATAACATCATGAGTTGGACCTTTGATGGATAGTAATGCCATCGAGATCCGAATTACCTCATCACCTTCAGGGTTTTACTTATTAATTTGAAAACACTCCTTTGGTTCGAAAACTATATGATCTATTACTGTTAGTTCAACTGATAGAAAATTTAACAAAATTTGTATTATATTACTGTTAGATCTTCTAAAAACTCAAGAATATATTGCAAAACTTGTATTAAACGTCTGCATTATATTACAAAATTTGTATTATATTACAATTATATTAATCTAACATAAGATCTATTTGTAATATTTAGGTCAATATATATGTTTGACGTTTAGGAGGTTTAATTGAAATGTTAAACATACTCGGTTAAATTTTCCAGAGTTGAACTAACAAGAGGGGTACTATTGTAGTTTCCCGAACCATAAAGGATGTTTCTATAGTTAAGCCATATTTCAACGAGGGTTGAGGTAATTATCCCTTAATAATTCTGGATTACGTACCTCTTCTATTGCATAATGCACACGATATGTCATTCCCAAGATATTCATATCATCTTCAATTTCAGCATAAACATCTAAAAGGGCTTGATAGCAAATTCTCATATATGGAGGTAATGTCTCTAGGGCACAGAGCTCCCACCTAATAGCCATATATCAAAAGGATCTCTTGTTAATTAGGTACCACCAATGGTCCGGCAGTAATATATAGTCAAGAAGAAAGAATTGGATGGTACCTTTGGATTGCATCTGTGAAAAGTTGGAGGTCATCCAAGGTTCCATGGATATCGTAAATATCGTCAATAATGGAGGTCGTGGCAATGACTTTGGTCAGTATTCTCCTTGCAAGGTTGCACCGGGGCTCAAAGTAAACTGATAATGCCCAAAAGTAGCATTCCACAACTCTATGTCTCTATCTCTTGCAAAAGGCAGTTTATTTCCAAAGTCTAGATCCTTCCACCACCTACAATTTTCAATTCTCATATTATTACTTTCAAATGCTTCCTGAGATTTGGTTCTCATATGATCTAAAAACTTATAATAACACTCCAAACTGTTAAACTGAGGGAAAATTTAATAGAATCTCTACAATATTACAATTAGATTTTTTGAAAATTTAAGAGTCTCCCTATAATGTTTCAATTATATATTAAATTTTCAGGAATTATAGTTGTAATATTATACAAGCTCTGTTAAGTTTTCCATTAGCTAAACTGATAGTCGATAGTATTTTCCCAAATCTTTAAGTAACCATCGCAATTACTTACTACCAAAAAATATAGCATGGTGATAAAAAAATAAGTGACAATATAAAAATTGTCACTAATTATGCAGAAAAAATGAAAAGAATTATATTTTATCACAAAAAATAACTTTAACAAACTTAATAGTGATGTGTTAACATTGTCACTATTGATAATTAGTGATATATCTATAGTGATTACCTAGTGATAATGAAAATTTTGTTACCATATTGTTATGATAATTTTTATTATCACTAGATTCTTACTACATATACATCACAAATTGTCTATAGTGACAATTTATAACACTACATTTTGTCACTAATGAGCTAAAGTAATAATATAAAAATTATTGTCACCTAAAAAATATTATTAGTGATAAGATGAAAATTATTGTCACTTAATACATATTATTAGTGACAATATTTGTCTTGTCACACAATTTCTTATCACTCTTATTATTTTTATTATTATTTTATATAATGACTTATTACACCAAAAGTTCAAACCTTATATTTGGATCTTGAATTTTCGTTCTCATTTTCCTTGCCAAATCGGTTGACCCAACTACATTGAAAAGTGTGGGAATATGGATCACAGAAAATGCTAACTAACCTTGTAATCCCACTTAGCTCTTTTTGATGCGTCTTTTGCAACAAGTTGAAGTCCAATTTCGCAAATTTTAGGAGTATCTCATTATGATCTTCTTCTTGTTGATATATAGACATGAATTTCTTGGCTTCAAGCCTATTCAAACTTTTGTGAAGCGGCATATTTAAGGCTTCATTAATTTGTGTAGCAAGACAATTGCTGACGTGGCCGACAATGGATTTAAGGTGAGTGGAACAAAACTCCAATGCTTCACCCAGAATGTCCTCTCCATTGATTCCAAAATGTGCTGCCTCGTACAAGAATAACATTCCGTTGACATTGCTAATCAATGATTCTGCAAATTTTCCTGTGTGGTCCTTGGTTGTTGAACACATCTGCATCAAGTTTCAAGTTCCAAACAATAACAATTAATTATCAATATTATACATTATAAGAAATTTGAACAATTATTGTAGTTGAAAGCTGATGTTAACAAAAAATAGAAAATAGCGGAAAGTCATTTGTTATAGTTTTATCATCATTAATGCATAGTTTTGGTGGGGGTTGTGAAAAATTTATCACTATATACAGTTGTAGTGGATGTTTTCATCTTGATGTAGACAATGAGAAATGATATTTTCATCTTTCCAATTTTTTAGGTCATTGACTATAGTTGTTACCATACTGTTACTACATTCACTACAATTATTAATTTTTTAATTGTCAAAATTCAATTCCTTTCTGGTATATATAGTCTTCAACTGAGTACCATATGGGTGTGGATTAATGAATCCAACCCAATTCAAATTTTGATTCGATTGAGGAGATCTTGTTGAACCATCAGTGCAAAGATGGGTTGGGTCCGGAAAAATCTTAAAGTTTTGTAATTTTTTTTTTTAAATTTTTTTTATAGTTTTCTTGTAGCTCTCTGCAAAATCCCAATATGTATCTCGCATTTCTAATTATATATAATTAATCAAAATAACTAAGTTGATTGAATGGAATGCTCTAACTATTAGATCATGGACCCAAATGAGCTCAAGAAGATCTGAAGTAGTCTAAGGCAGGGCCAAAACTTAATAATTTTAAGTTGAAGATTGATGATGTCCAAGTCCGTCACTTGACATGGAATATTCAATCATTTTGAAGTATTTTTCCTCTACACTCGTAATGAGGGGTTTTGTCATAAAAAGACTCTTTAAAGGTTGAGAGAAGGAGGATAGCTTATAAATTATTTCAAAGTCCTTGGCTCTTTCAATGTCCAACAAACTTGAAAATATTATAAGCAACCCAATCAAGGGATTTGGAGAAGGCACATGGTCCTCGTTCCCACAAATAGTGATGTCTAAATCCATCGCTTCACATGGAAAATTCGATCGTTCGAGATATATATTGTCCGCCATACTCCTGGTGGGTGATTTTGTCTTGAAAAAGAGCTTTAGGGATTAGGGGAATAGGTTATAAACTATTTTAAAGCTCTCGACTCTTCTGATATAAAGTGTGGGGGTTGTGGCTTCTTTATATGGTTTTTGACAATTCCCCTCCTCACAAACTAGCTTATAAGGCTTAGTTAGGCCCAGGTTCATTTTTAATATTGTACTAGACCCAGGTCCATTTCTAATATTTGACTACCTAGTATTGTTAGGCATATTTTACGTTACTCCACGCTCCATATATCCACCCCTGGACTTGCGAGGAGCGTGTTAGAATCCTACTTTGTTAAAAGTGTAAGGCTTGTGGCCTCTTTATATCGTTTTAGACAATGCACACCTCACAAGCTAATATATCAACTTAAAACGATAGTTAACTGTCACTATTAAGTCATATTTTGACAAAATAAAAAATTATTGCTGCTTAAAACTATCTGGGATCCAAAAAACAAAAATAATAATTATTATTAATGCTAACTTTTTGGTGATAAAAAAATTAAATGTAATAAAAGAGAACTTTGTAATTTACAACTGGAGACGTAGTAACCGTTTTGCCTCAATAACAGAAAATGAAGAGAAACCGTATACAGGTTGTTGCCTAGTTCACCAATACTGTCAATTTGCTTATGTAATATGTATTTCAAGTATTTATCGATTTCTTTTTCGAAATGGTAACCTATTCCAAGTCTTTGTATTGCATCAATCATCTCCATTTTATGCACTGAATCATCGTCTGTTGCGTCGAGCAGCTTCCTCACCTCTTCTTTTTGTTTTTCAAGTTGTTCCTCTTCATGAGAAGAGATTTCCTGCTCAAAATTATAGCAACACTTTTTCATTTTTCCTTATTTTCTTATATAAAATTCAAATTAAAATCCAACATGATGTTATTATTTCGGGTACAATTAGAGGGACCATTAAATAAAAAGATAATTACATCAACACTCCTGAAATTTGACCTAACTATAGAAACAGCAAACATCTCATGTGGTTTGAAAAACTACAATATCATTCTCTATCGTACATTAACATGGTGTCTATTTGCAATCTTTTGATCAATTTGTTATACTTT
>JACFYI010003590.1:7239-17545 GCA_014898755.1 Handroanthus guayacan | reverse complement strand
GCTGCCTAAAAGATAGCAGCCTACTTCCTGTAAAATATGAAGCACGGCCGCACAAACAATCACCAAGTTCTCACATTATCAAGTCGTCCAAGACCAGCCGCAGCAAACAAGGAGTCTACCTTTGCAATTTACCGTGCAGCCCCACAGGATGTTCATTTGGTACGCACATAGGGACATCCAAGCCTACCTAATCGCAACAACCCTCTCAAGGCGCATGTAATGTTAGTGTTATCATACATTCTGAAGCCACAGTGTTTGATCCCATCATTAGCCAAGAAGTCCGCCACAACATTGCCTTCTCAAGTGTAGATGATAATTTTAGGATGAATGAATGGTTTCAATTGAGATTTTGAATAGAGATCTCTAAATTCTAAGGTACCAAATAGGATGATGCGAATAAAGTGAGAGGAACTGAAAATGATTTTGTTCACAATCGTATTTGAGTTTTCTACGTGGGGAACAATTTCGTCCGGATTCACTGGTCAATTGCAACTTATTTTGGAAACACAGGGATGCATTCAGGTAGTGTCTTTTCTTTTTCTTTTTTTTTTCCCAACAAGAAGGCATTTGCCAATTAGACATATCACACAAGTAGTAAATGCAATTTACCTTTTTCTTCAAGAATAGGAATATAGGTTTTTTTAATTTAGGCATCTACTATAACTATTAAAATAGAGAATATTAGAAGGGTAGGTCTTTGGTGTGTGAGTGCTTGTTCTGTTGACTATTTTCCCACTGATGTGGTGTTGTCTAATGGATGAAGATCGGACTTGGGGCCAAATATACTTGCTTTTATCTGCCATTAGCAACAAAGCGTAGTATCAGTATGTCAACACAAATTGTGCTTTTTAATCACATGCCACATATCAGTGATAAAAATTAAGATTGAAGTCATTAATCTCCAACTTATAGGTTCTACGATAACACTTGTTATGGCATCCTTGGCCTTTGTTTTTGAATTGTTATATCCATCTTCTTCACTATAGAAGATTTATCACGCGTGATAGATTCACAGTACACATAAGGATCGACATTGGTATTGTTGTTGGATGAATGTATTCTTGATTTATATCCTTCCATGCTTTTGCAACTTGTCTTCCAAATTCATTGAATGCTTCCTCCTTTAAGGCATCATTTCCATTCATATAACATTCAGCCGTGGTGAATTTTTGCACAAACTGCATTAGTAAAAGAATACAACTCTTAGATAATGACATAAACATCTAAGATATATTGGGGATAACTATATTATAAAACCTGTTGATATTTGGCCTCATTATAGAAATATTTCTTGTGGTTTGGGAAATCACAAAAGTATTACCTATGCATCTCGATCCATAGGAGTGTTTTTGTAATTAGGTCAAATATCATGATGTTAAGGTAACTATTCTAATATAAAATGTATGTTTCTAACCCCGTGTCCAACTATATCATCCATTAATCCGATGATGCTCATACAATTAGTGGTTCATTTGAAACCCATTCAAACATTTTGATCCTTTGCCACTAAACTTCCCATTCCAACCAAGGAAGTCGTTGGTAGCGTCATATAAGCTCAAAAAACTAGTGCCACCTTCATGTATTCTTCCATTCTTGGAAGATTGCTGGTATTATACGGCTATTTTGCCTCTTCAAAATATGCCCTATCCAACTTTCTCATCTACGGGTTGTGGAAAATGAAAATAATATCATGAGTTGAATGTTTGATTGATAGTAATGTCATCAAGATCCGAGCAATTAACTAAAGGTTAATTAGTAATTAAGATATGTAATTACCTTATCACCTTCAAGGTTTTAATTACTTAATTTAAAAACACTCTTTTGGTTCGGAAACTATGATTTATTACTGTTAGTTCCACTAGTAGAAAGCTTCACAGAATCTGTATCATATTACAATTAGACCTCCTAAAATCTCAAGCATGTTAGATTAACATGATGTCTACTTGTAATATTTGGGTCAATATATATGTTAGATATGCAGGAGGTTTAATTGAAATGTTATATATACTCCGTTAAATTTTTCTGAGTTGAACTAAGGAGGGGGGTACTATTGTACCTTTTCAAACCATAAAGGGTGTTTCTATAGTCAAGCCATATTTCAAAGAGTGTTGAGGTAATTATCCCTTAATAATTCTAGATTATGTACCTCTTCTTTTACATCCTGCACACAATATGATGTTCCTAAGGTTTTCATATCATCTTCTATTTCAGCATAAACATCTAAAAGGGCTTGATAGCAAATTCTCATATATGGAGGTAATGTCTCAAAGGCACATAACTCCCACCTAATGACCATAGGGAAAATTATATTTTTAGTCCTGTAATTTTGCAATATTTATCTTTAGGTCTTGTATGTTTTGACTCAATAAAAATAGTCCCACATCTTTTTTGTTTTTGTTTTTTTTTTTTGAACTTCTAGTCCTGTTACTTGCTGGAAACCATCTTTCCTGGCCGGAATTGCAGACATGTCCACTGTATATGTGTTTAACCTCATTCAATCCTATATGACATCTAAAGTTGTTGAGTTGGAATAAGAACATTTGCCATGAAGGATTTAAATCATAAAATGAAAACATATATATATATATATATATAAGAAAAACAAAAAATGCTTCACATTTCAATATTAGGAGAAAAGGAAAAGACTCAATCCCCAAAAGGAATTGACCCTAACCCCAAAAAGCCTAAATCCTCTCTGCACATATTCAGTCGAGGGTATCTATCAGTGAAGTTGAAGCTTTTCGGAGAATATTCAAAGTTGAAGAATGGTCACTTTGAGGGACCTCGACCTAAATGATGAACCTCCACCGGAATGCAGTATAGGTCTATGTGTAAGGATATTTTTTTTCTTGTCTTGGATCTATGATTCAATGGCCTACATTTTCTGTATTTGTTTAGTTAAAGTTGTGTTCTTTTTTGTATTGTGTCTTGAACGTGTCGGTTGAACTGCATTTTTAAATTTTGTGGGCCCTTGGAGGTTACATGATGTGTAGTTTTACTATTTTGACTTTATTCTGCTTCTGTGTGAACATGTGAAACATGTAGGTTCCATTCTCTCTGCAATTGGCTAAGTTTGTGTGTATTTTCTTTCCTATCAAGAGATGCAAACAGTGCTCAAGTGACACTGGGTGGTCTCAAACAACTTATTGAACATATAGGTTGAGTGGGTAAAAAGAAATACTTCACTAAGGCTCAGGATGGTTTCAAAGAACTTCACAACAATGGTGAACTGCAGGCATTGTGTTTTAGTGATATTAACAATGTAAAAAAAGTGAAAATTTATATTGGATGTGAGGTTTAGTTCTATAGGGAGGAGTATGAGTCACCTAGTGAGAAGCATAACACAGATCAGCAAATCGAGGTTCAGAATCCGTATTGGGATAGTTTATGTGAGGGTATTAAGTCTTCCAATGGGGATGGGACTTCTGATAGTGACTAGCTAGGTGATGGCATCAATCTTCTCAGATAATTATGATGACTATCTATTTGATGAATTTATTGATATTGAAAATGAAGAAAATGAACAATGGGAAGACACTGCAGGGGATGTGCAGAGGAAGGAGAAAAAAACAAAAGGTGAAGAGGGTTTTGGAGAGGTTGTAGCATCTGGAGAATGAAGAGAATGGGACTCTACTAGTGATCTACATAGAAATGCATGGGTAGATGAAGGCAATGAGAAAGGGGGAAAAGAGAATGAGAGAGAGGTAAACAAAAATCAAGAAGGTGGGGAAGAGAATGAGGAGGCGATAAATGAGTTAAGTGATGTTTCTAGTGATAGTTTATATGACTTAGGTGAATTAGATGATGACTCTATAGAAGATGACTTACTATTTAATGACTATGTGGATGAAGAAGCTGAGTTGGGGAAGGGAGAGAGGGACCATGAGCCTGTAGAGAGTATCAGAGGGTGGGTGACAATAAATTTGGAGGGGAGAATTTGGTTGATAGTGAGGATGTCTTGAGTAATCAAGGGTCTGATGTTGAGAGTCCTTCAGTCAGAGCACCATTATTTAATAATGGTATCCTCATTTGGACATGATTTTTACATCAAAAAAAGATTTCAGGGTAGCCATTCACCGTCATGCAATCAAATCAAAAAAAAATGTAAAGACAACCAAAAATGACAAAACAAGAATACATGTAAAGTGTGCAGATAATGGATGTGAGTGGAAATTTCATCCTATAAAGAGTGTAGATGAGAGTGCACATTTTAGGCTAGGGAATACGTTAATATTTACACATGTCTACCAACATTTAAGGGAAAAAATGTAAGATCTAATTGGTTGTCTAGCAAATACCTAAATAAATTTGTGTTTGATCCGGACAGATGTGTGAAGGGATTTAAGGTTGATGGTATTGAGGAGATGAGGTGTCAGATTTCAAAACCACAGCCCTACAGGGCAAAGAAAAAAAGATCAATACAAACTTATTTGGGATTATGCCAATGAAATAAAAAGAGCTAACCTTGGATCCATTGTCATCTTATGGACTAATCATTCTAGTGGTGCTAATAGGTTTGATAGATATTATGTTTGCTTGTATGCCTTAACCTAATGAGAGTTTAATTTATTTTTTACATGAATATGTCAAGCTTTCATATTCATTTTTACATCCCCTAAATTTTGAATAACATATGTTAATCTCCTGCAAGATTTTAATTTTTGATAAATATTTTCCTTTTGATACCATTCAGAATATTCAAATTCTGAAGTTAGAAAATAAAATCTGCGTCATTTTAGAAAAATCAATGTTCTTTTTGGATATTATGTGTCATTTTTTTATATAAAAACAATTTCTATTACTTGAAACAATTTCTACTACTTAAAATTTATAAATCTGTCTCTGAAATAAAATCACATTTATGTTCTCATACAAGTACTTGTAAGCTCATGTTCTTAAGTGATGTTGTCCGAGAATCGGGGCCATGGATCAGAATGTAAAACTTGGGATCTTGACCTGAGAATACGACTGATTTCAATAGAGTGCTATTTATCTAACAAAAATTCTATCTAATAATATTCTACGCAAAATTGACTGCATAATTTAATTAACTGTCATTGAACAGTATTTATAGTGCTTAAGTAGGGAGTAGTGGGTTTGTGGGCTTTAGGGCCCATATTCTATAATTATTAGTTAATTCACTGATTATTTATATTTGGTTGCTTTAGGAACTACGAGTGCATCCCTACTGCCCGGGCAAGACAAGCTCGTAACAATTAACTAAACCAATTCTCTTTGCTAACATTTCTAACTTATTATAGTCGACTTTTAGTCTTTTAATATACTCATACGATATAGAATTCTAAGTTTATTACATGTGCAGTTGGTGATATATGTGTGTGTATATATATATATATATATGAATTTATATGTGACTTTGAAAAAATTACAAAACTTGTCTTACCCACGAAAATATATTTCGAAAACACAAAAACCTCTTAGATTTTTTCATTCATGTTATCTTCTGTATTAATAAAAACATAATCACTCGTTTCAATAGAACCTTTTAAATATTTTTCGAATTATTTGTCTCAATTGTTTTTTCTTCGCTAGTTCAACCATTGACTTCTCTCCCCACCCTCTTATTGAGGAAATAAAACTCCAAGACACTTTTATACTCATTCTCCGATGAAAATTCCCTCCAATGCTATTATGTGCGAAATTGAGTGTATAATCTAATTAATTGTCATTGAACGGTATTTATAGCGCCTAAGTTAAAGATTAGTTGGTTTGTGGGCTTAACAGCCTACATTCTCTAATTCTTAGTTAATTCACTGATTATTTATATTTGGTCACTTTGGAAATTACGAATGCGCACCTACCACCCGGGCAAGACAAACTCGTAACAATCAAGGACATCAATTCTCCTCACTAACATTTCTAACTTATTATAGTCGACTTTTAGTCTTTTAATATACTCATACAATATAGATTTCTAAATTTATTACCTGTGCAGTTGGTGATATGTGTATATATATATATATATATGAATTATTAAAGAATTTCAACTATAAGTGAGTTTAAAGGAACTACAAAACCTATCTTACCCATTAAAGTATATTTCGAGAACAGAAAATCCTCTATATTTTTTTTATTCTCGTGTATCTTTTGTATTAATAAAAATATAATTGTCACGCCCCAAAATCGGGACATAACACGGCAATGCCCCTAGGTTTAAGCGCTAGAGACATTCAGCCTCTTAAATCAAACAGAGCTACTAAAATCCAAAATTAACATTAAAAATCCAATAAAATTGTCGTTACAAATCAAATTTCCAAAACCTATAACTAGAGATCTAATCCAATGACTGGCAAAATTCAAACGTTCATCTAGACAACTGGTACTTGGAAAGAAACAAAACTAACTCTAGAACATACTAAAGGGAAACAACTTAGTATTACAACTCCCCGCTGGCATGTCGGCTCTTTCCTGAACTAACTCTTCTGCAAAAGACTTGAGAATAATGGTATGAGCGACACTTCGCCCAGTAAATGATTTCCAACCTTCTACAAGTTAGATCATATGACATGTGCATAGAGTTATGTACATAGATCATGTCTAAAAGAACTTTTATTATTATTATTATTATTATTATTATTATTATGAGATCTTTTATTTAGAAGTTCATGAGACCCAATTATTAAAATATTTCAAAGTCATATTATCATGGCAAACTTAAAAAAAAAACATATTACAGAATTATATTTTGGAGATATATTGTTAGAGCATATACTAGAAACATATCATTGCGACATAGCATAAGCACATTATCAGGACATATTCGGAAACATATTATCAGGAAGTATTCGGAGACATATTATCGAACACATTCAAAAACAGATAATCGAAATGCACATATTATTCATAAGAATTTCCATTTTGTTTTTTAGATTTATAGTTCTTAAATCAATTAAACATGCTCATGAACTTTTCGGAAACTAAATCGGTTAACTTGGCCAAGTTCTTAACTACAACCCATTAAGTGGGTTCAAAAACTTAATTGCTATTATAACTTGATAGCTCGGTTCAAAAACTTAATCGCTACTACAACTTGGTAGTTCGGTTCAAAAACTTGATTGCTACTATGACCCGGTAGCTTGGTTTCGGACCGATGATTTTCTAGTCATTCAGAGCATAAGTTTAATTAATGAATCTTAAGTATCACTACTAAAAGAAGAGAAAAACGTATATATATATATTTTACACCAATTCGGAAATCACGTGACAGCTTAATTGATTAACCAATTCTCACATACTCCTATTTGACTATAGCCAGACCATTAAAGAAGAGATAATTAAAAAAAAATGGTAAAGTCATGTGTTCTCCAAGAACAGGTTTTCAAGTGGCTGAAGTAATATAATCAAATCTACACTAAGGTTGATCAAGAACGATTCTGTTCATTGCCGTGGACAAAATTAGATTATGTTCAAGGGAATGCGAATGGTATTTGGAAAATAAGGTTACCTCACAATTTGTAAAAACATATTAGAGGAAGTGATTGCTTACATCAACGAAGACTTATTTAGGTTTTAGCGAAAGACACATCATAATGAAAGAAAACGTAGAAGATAGGAACCACTTATCTCTAAGCGCAAGACCCAAAAGTTTTCAAATCACTACCGATCACGAACTTTCAATTGGATCTACGAATAAGAATATGAAATTAACATTAAACCTAATTGATAGAACTTGATTTCCTATTAATGATAGCCCTATAATTAAAATCCTAAATCATAAAAGGAAAAAAGGGAAGGGATTTACCTCTAGTTGCAAGCGTTATTCTTTTAGAGTAAATATTAGAGTTATAGGTATATTTATAGTGGTTTTGGGCTGACCTAATTAGGGTTTGAGGCTACCTAGAATCCTATCCCCTAGGACTCAGTTGTTGGTGTTTGATTTTCAAATTATTATTTAAAACCCCTAAAACAGATAATGATTTAAAAAAATGAATAATATCTATATCTATATATATATATAATCCGAGTATTACAATAATCACTCGTTTCAATAGTACTTTTTAAATATTTTTTGAATCATTTGTCTAAATTGCTTTTATTTTTTCCCTAGGTCAACCATCGACTTCTCTCTCACACTCTCATTGAGGCAAGAAAACTCCAAGACACTTTTATGTTATGTTTGGATTAAGGAATCCAATTGAAAAAATAAGAATGAAAAAGAAAAAAAAAAAGAAAGAAAGAAAAGTGCAACACTTTAAGCATAAGGTTACTATTTGAAGCGAAAAAATGGATTTTGTTTGCATTTTCCTTCATAAAATCTTAAATCTAAACATAGGGTTAGTGATATATTAATTCTTGATGCTCGCTTGTTATCTTAAATGATCATAAATGTTTTGCCGATCATTTTCATAATTATTAGTTTTAGTCTTCATATTGCTTGGTTGTGTGACTAGTTTCTTTTTTGGAGAAGTCATTTAATCTCATATGCACCATTAAGACTAATTTGTTTCCTATTTTCTAACATTTATTGAAAAAATCCGACTACCCAAGAGCACATATATGTCTTCTTTTTTTCTTTCTTCTTCTTTTTTTTTTTTTTTGTGAGAAGTGATTTCGTACCATAGATATATCAATGCATCAATAACATTCCCATACTAGGTGCAGTTAACATAAGAAAAATCCTCAAAAACTATTATACAATAAAAATGCTATCATGAAGTAGAAAAAATCTTTAAAGCTACCGTTCAATAGAAAAATCTCCACTAATATAGCCATCCTCAATTAACATCATGCGTCTAAAATATCATTAGAAACAAATATGCATACAAAATAGTAAATAAATACAAATTCATTTACAATAACGTTCCGAACAAATTTCCATGCAAAATAGTAACATGCAAATTCATTAAGACAACACTCCAAACAAATATTCATAGAAAATAATAAGTACAAACTTAGGTACAAACATTATTCCAAACAAATTTGTGTCCAAAATAGTAAATACAAATCAATCAATCAAAGTCATCAATCCGAAAAGATACTGTGAAAATAGCAATTAAAAATATTTTTATTAAGTTTGAAAGCGAGCAGGAGAACATCTATTAAATTGAGTAGATGTAACCTCTTTGCCCTTGCACCTCACATATCCATGCCCGCCAGACAAATTAATTTTTGACTTTTTAAGCCTTTCATGTTCTGGGACTTGCTTTTGTAGTTGCTTGCAATGGTCCTGTTCATTCAAGAATTGACAAACTTAAACCATATATAGGTTACATTAGACACAGTGTATGTTGTTTTAAACCCTAGTTTAGCATGTTTTGTTTTGTTTTCTTTTTTTTTTTTCCTTTTTAATGTAGACTTGACTCAAGTCTTATTACATATCAACATAATTATCTTGTAACATTTCTAGAATATTGGTTACTGAACTTTCAATTATACACTTTTTGTATAGTGAAATGGTATAGTTAGAAGTTTAGTAACAGTCAGGGAGGTAATGATTAATTCTTTTGAAACCTCAAGGGAGGTTATGGTTATTAGACCAAACCTCCCTGAGGTTATAGTAGCTAAATCAAATCTCAAGGGATGTTATAGTAATTTGATTTTGGATGAAATAGTGACATGACAAAAGGGATGAAATAAATGTGAAAATAGAGAACCTGAGATGTTGTTGAGAACTTCAACATTAAAAGACTTACCATTGGTGTAGACACTCATTGACATCCATCACCATTCAAATATTTCAAGTTATTCGACTCTTCCATGTTGAAATTCTTGCCGTCTACCCTCATACTTTCCAATTTTGGAGTACTCAGAGATTCCAACATCAAACTCTTCATCTGAGGGCAATTATGGATGTCCACTTGTTTCAATGATGACAACTCGACGGCACATTTCCTTCCCCAGAAACTCCGGACGGGATCTCCTATTCCAAGTGGTGTTTCATCTCCTATTCCATGCCTTTAAATACATGCCACGTGTACTGTATTTATTACTAAATATTTTTATAAAGAAATATTTAATACACGTGGCATGTATTTAAAGGCATGGAATAAGAGATGAAACGCCATCTGACATAGGAGATCTTGTCCCCAGAAACTCGTCAACTTGGGCAGGTCCATCAATATTAGCAATTCCAAACGAGGGCATAGAGTAAAGTTGTTGCACATATTTAGCTCATCTAAAATGACAGTTATCATCTCCAAACATTTTTTAACTGTTAGTTCTTTGAGATTGATAAGGTTTGCAACTACTGTAGATGAAAATAAGCCCATAATCTTGTCACAACCTTCTACCGCTAACTGCTCGAGTTCATTAAAGAAGCCAAGTGGAATTTGGCGACACCATATAT
>JACFYI010003589.1:187780-205331 GCA_014898755.1 Handroanthus guayacan | reverse complement strand
TATACTACTTGTCCACTATATTACATCCCACAACCCACTCGCATATATTTTAAATATTATCATTTTACCTATATAAATAAACGGAAAATTAGAGAAAAGTAACCAAACCAACTTTCAATTTAGGAATCAGTCCCCACCCACATTATTCTTCTTCTTCACTCCCTAGTTCAAAATTAATTTTAGAGTTTGCTCCCCATTCCAGCCAAAAGTACCAAAATAACCTTAACAAAATATTAAAACCACCCAAAGTCCCTAAAGTCAACTTGTCTTTTGTAAACCCACATTTTCTCTCTCTTCTCTTCATTTCTTCCTAGACCACTTTATTCTAGAAACTCATATTTTCTCTCTCTTGCTTTTTATTTCTTCAGTTCTTCTTCTTCAACAAACCAACGACAGAAATTGAAGGAAAAGAATGGCTCAACTATGGCATCGTCTAAGCAAAGCAATAAATGGGCTTTTCATTGTTATGCTTGCCCAAGTAACACTCTCCATCTTCAAGTATCCAACATTTTTAAAAAATTAGAAAGGTAAGATTTTAAGCTTTCCATCAAGTTCTTCCATGGTTGAAGGGGTGAAAGTTCTTTCAGAAAAGCATTTATCCTCTGCAAATTCACATTTTCACTCTTTTGTTCTTCATTTCTTCCCAAAAGACCACTTGTCTTCTACAAACTCATATTTTCTCTCTCTAACTTTTCATTTCTTCTTATTCCACAAACCCATGACAGAAATTGAAAGCAAAAAACAGCTTATTTCAGTAGTTATTTAAAAAAAAATTCTCAATGTTATTTGAAAATCCTAACTCACTTCAAATAGGTAATCGTGTTTAACCAGATAAATTTAGAATTTTGATTGTAGGAAAAATCAAAATATCAATAATCTAGCATTAAGAATGTTGGGTAATAATTATACAAAAAACCAAAATGTTAGTACTTTAAGTTGCATTTGCAGTATGGGAGTGCTAGTAATTATAGTACTTAAGCTTGCAGTATGGTATGCTAATAATGATGGTACTAAATTAAGTATTTTTAGTATATTTTTACAGCTTTTGCATTATATAGTGTGCAAGTAATTACTGTACCAAAATTTAAACTTTTAAGTATTTGAAATTGTGTTTGCAAATAGTAATTCTAGTATTAAAAGTTGATATTTCAATATTTTTGCTTGTTTTGCAGTATGGCTAGGAGAGAATACAAGCTGTACTCTCATTGTTCGCCATAATACTTTCAATAAGTTATAGGGGAGTTGAAACCCAAAAGTGTAGCTTCAGCCCTTTAAGAAGGTTTAATGCAAGGATTACTATATTTGTTTTCACGGAAGTAATTGCAATTCATTTTACAACAGGGAAGTTCTCTATCATGTTAAGGTTGCATCAAGTGGGGTAACCTATTAATATGCATTTGTCAATGGAATGTAATACTCTTTCACAATTATTTTCAAAAAAAAAAAAAAAACAATGATGTCACTCATGAGAAGATACTAAAAAAAAATGAAAGATTAATGATGACACATGATTTGTTAGGTTGTATATACTTTTTGTTTTTAAATGTATTTTATTTTCAGCGAATAACTACTCTGCTTCTATAATTTTGATTCCATACGTGGATAATTAGTCTATGGTTGACATACATGCATAAGGAAAGGGTGCATATAAGTTTCAGATGCTGATAGTGTTTTAAATGTATTTCTCTCAATGAATAACGTATAATTATATAAAAGAACAAAAAATATTCAATAAGTCAAATTTAGTACAAAATAATCTATTTCAAGTACATAACCTATATAAATGAAGTACAAATTACTTGAACTTCAGTATCTTTTTTCCTAAAATATACTTTGAAATCTACCCAAGATTATATATGAAATTAACAAAATTATCCTCTTTAAACCAATATAACAAGCTATCTTACTCAGTAAGTAGTTTTAATAGTCAAATTCTTTTTTTTTCTTATACATATTTGAGTAACTACCTTCATTACTTGACTCTTAGAATGGACAAGACATTGCCTTTCAACCATTTTAACATGTTTGGATCTTTTCACAGCTAAGATTACACATTTTTATGGTATTTTGAATGTTTTTTCTCAATGAATAACGTATAATTATGGAAAAAATTCAAATATGTTCAATAAGTCAAGTTCTGTATAAAATGGTCAATTTCGAGGATGTGATCCTTATAAATGAAGTACGGATTCTTTGAGATTCAATACAATACACTAAAATAAAGTACACTCTCGCAAAAAATTCAGTATGTTTGGGCAAGATTTTATTGGTATTTCCGTTGATGCTGTACCTATCACATCAACTAAGATTACAATTAGTTGATGGTATTTTGGTTGTTTTCCTCTCAATGAATATGGAAACGATTAAAAAATATTCAATAAGTATAAGGAGTACAAAATGCTTATTTTCTCAAGTACACTGGCCACACAAATAAAGCACAATATCTGTAAAATTCAGTATTCGCCCAAAATGGCTATCATTTTATTCTAAATACTAAATCATATTATAAATTAACTTCGTTTGTCCACTATAAACAGACATAGCATTGGTTTCGTACTTATTGGGTAGTTTTGAAGGTCAAATTCTCAAATTTTATACAATTATGAACAATTAACATAAAAGTAGTTTCTACTAATAATACTTAATATTACTGCAAATTATTATTTAACACTTATAATAAACAAGACAATAACTTCTAAACATTTAATAGACATGGAACACCTCAAAGCTAAAATTATACCTTATTGATGGTGTTTTCGTCATTTTTCTATTGAAAAGACTAAAAAAATTCAATAAATATAATCAGTACAAAATGCTCAATTTCAAGTACACACACTATATAAATAAAGTATAATTTCTGTGAAATTCAGTATTTTTCTCAAAATGGCTACCCTTTTATACTAAATGCCAAATTATATTAGAAATTAACAGAGTTTGTCCTCTATAAATCAACATAAAACCAATCTTATATTTATTGGATAGTTTTTATGGTCAAATTCTCAATTTTTACATAATTATAAATGACTAACATAAATATGATTTAATAATACTTAACATTACTGCGAATTATTATTTAACACTTACAATGGACAAGATGATAACTTTCAATCATTTTAACATGCGCATAATACCTCAAAACTAAGATTACACCTTATTGATGGTGTTTTGGTCATTTTTTCTTAATAAATAAAGTATAGCTATTGAAAAAACTAAAAATTATTCAATAGGTGTGGTTAGTACAAAATGTCCGAATTCAAGTATACTGGACATATAAGTTAAGTACAATTTGTGCGAAATTCACTATTTTTCCCCAAAATGACTATTAAGTTACACTAAATACTAAATTATGTTACAAATTAATTTTGTTTGTCCTCTATAGACCAACATAACACTGGTTTCGCACTTATTGGGCAGTTTGGATCGTCAAATTTTCAAATTTTACACAACTATTAATGTCTAACATGAATATAGCTCATACTAATGATGCTTAACACTGTTGCGAATTATTAGTTAACATTTATAATGGACAAGATGATAACTTTTAACCATTTTAACGTACATTGAACACCTCAAAAGTAAAATTACACCTTGTTGATGGTGTTTTGTTCATTTTTTTCTCAATAAATAAAGTATAATTATTGGAAAGACTAAAAAATATTCAATAAATTTTTCCAGTACAAAATGTTCGATTTTAAGTACACAAGCCATATAAATAAAGTACAATTTCCATGAAATTCAGTATTCTTTCTTAAAATAGCTATCCTTTTACACTAAATACTAAATTATGTTAGAAAATAACTTTATTTGTCTTCTATAGATCAATATAATACTGGTATCACACTTATTGGATAGTTTTGATGGTCAAATTCTCACTTTTTACACAATTATGAATGACTAACATAGATATAGCTCCTACTAATGATACTGAAGACTATTTTAAATTATTACTTAACACTTACAATAGACAAGATGATGACTTTCAATCCTTTTAACATGCGCGGAATACTTCAAAACTAAGATTACATCTTATTGATGGTGTTTTGGTCGTTTTTTCTTAATAAATAAAGTATAGCTATTGAAAAAACTAAAAACTATTCAATAAGTGTGGTTAGTACAAAATGTTCGAATTCAAGTATACTGGACATATAAGTTAAGTACAATTTGTGTGAAATTCAGTATTCTTCCCCAAAATGACTATTTATTTACACTAAATACTAAATTATGTTACAAATTAACTTTATTTGTCCTCTATAGACCAACATAACACTGGTTTTGCACTTATCGGGCAGTTTGGATGGTCAAATTTTTAAATTTTACAGAACTATGAATGTCTAACATGAATATGGCTCCTACTAATAATACTTAACACTGCTGCGAATCATTAGTTAACATTTATAATGGACAAGATGATAACTTTTAATCATTTTAACATACATGGAACACCTCAAAACTAAAATTACACCTTGTTGATGGTGTTTTGTTCATTTTTTCTCAAAAAATAAAGTATAATTATTGAAAAGACTAAGAAATATTCAATAAATTTTGCCAGTACAAAATGTTCGATTTTAAGTACACAGGCCATATAAATAAAGTACAATTTCCATGAAATTCAGTATTCTTCCTCAAAATAGCTATCCTTTTACACTAAATACTAAATTATGTTAGAAAGTAACTTCATTGTTTTCTATAGATCAACATAATACCGATATCACACTTATTGAATAGTTTTGATGATCAAATTCTCACTTTTTACACAGTTATGAATGACTAACATAGATATAGCTCCTACTAATGATACTGAACACTATTTTAAATTATTACTTAACACTTATAATGGACAAGATGATGACTTTCAATCGTTTTAACAAGCGCGGAATAGTTGGATTACACCTTATTGATGGTGTTTTGGTCATTTTTTCCTAATAAATAAAGTATAGCTATTGAAAAAACTAAAAATTATTCAATAAGTGTGGTTAGTACAAAATATTTGAATTCAAGTATACTGGACATATAAGTTAAGTACAATTTGTGTGAAATTCAATATTCTTCCCCAAAATGACTATTTATTTATACTAAATACTAAATTATGTTACAAATTAACTTTGTTTGTCCTCCATAGACCAAAATAACACTGATTTCGCACTTATTGGATAGTTTGAATGGTCAAATTTTCAAATTTTACACAACTATGAATGTCTAACATGAATATAGCTCCTACTAATGATGCTTAACACTGTTGCGAATTATTAGTTAATATTTATAATGGACAAGATGATAACTTTTAATCATTTTAACATACATGGAACACATCAAAACTAAAATTACACCTTGTTGATGGTGTTTTGTTCATTTTTTCTCAATAAATAAAGTATAATTATTGAAAAGACTAAAAAATATTCAATAAATTTTGCCAGTACAAAATGTTCGATTTTAAGTATACAGGCCATATAAATAAAGTACAATTTCCATGAAATTCAGTATTCTTTCTCAAAATAGCTATCCTTTTACACTAAATACTAAATTATGTTAGAAAATAACTTCATTTGTCTTTTATAAATCGACATAATACTGATATCACACTTATTGGATAGTTTTGTTGGTCAAATTCTCCCTTTTTATACAATTATAAATAACTAACATAGATATAACTCCTACTAATGATACTGAACACTATTTTAAATTATTACTTAACACTTACAATGGACAAGATGATGACTTTCAATCATTTTAACAGGCGCAGAATACTTCAAAACTAATATTACACCTTATTAATGGTGTTTTAGTCAATTTTTTTCATTAAATAAAGTATAATTATTGAAAAGACTAAAAAATATTCAATAAGTATAGTTGGTACAAAATGTTCGAATTCAAGTATACTGGACATACAAATTAAGTATAATTTATGTAAAATTCAGTATTCTTCCCCAAAATGACTATTCATTTACACTAAATACTAAATTATGTTACAAATTAACTTTGTTTATCCTCCATATACCAACATGACACTGGTTTCGCACTTATTGGACAGTTTGGATGGTCAAATTTTCAAATTGTACACAATGATGAATGTCTAACATAAATATTGCACCTTGTTAATGGTATTTTAGTCATTTTTGCTTAATAAATAATGTATGATTATGGAAAAGACTAAAACAATATTCAATAAGTATGAGTAGTACAAAATGTTCAATTTCAAGTACATTGATCATACAAATTAAGTACAATTTCTGTGAAATTCAGTATTTTTCCTTAAAATGGTTATTCTTTTATACTAAATACTAAATTATGTTAGAAATTAACTTCATTTATTCTCTATAGACCAACATGACACCGGTATCATACTTATTGGGCAATTTTAATTATCAAATTCTCAAATTGTACACAACGATATAGTATTAATATGGGTATAGCTTCTACTAATGATACTTAAAACTATTAATGATACTTAAAACTACTACGAATCATTATTTAGCACTTCCATTCGACAAGACTAAAACATATTCAATAAATATTGCTAGTACAAAATGTTCGATTTCAAGTACACGAGCTATATAAATAAAGTATAATTTTCGTGAAATTCAGTGTTCTTCCTTAAAATGGCTATCCTTTTATACGAAATACTAAATTATGTTAGAAAGTAACTTTATTTGTCCTCCAGTATCACATTTATTGGGCAATTTTGATGGTCAACATGTACATAATGTTCAATAATATGACTCAGTATAAGATATTCTATTTTAAGTACATTGTTAATATAAATGAAGTACAAATGTCCTAAAATTTAGCATTTGTTTCAAAATTTCCTGATGCCAAATATATCTATAATATTCAATAAGTATGACTTAGTATAAAATGCTTCATTTCAAGTACATTGTTAATATAAATGAAGTACAAATGTCCTAAAATTTAGTATTTGTTCCAAAATATCCTAATGAACAATATGTCCATAATATTCAATAAGTATGACTTAGTATAAAATACTCCATTTCAAATACATTATTAACATAAATAAAGTACAAATATTCTAAAATTAAGTATTTGTTCCAAAATTTCCTTATGGACAACATGTCTATAATATTCAATAAGTATGACTCAGTACAAAATATTTTATTGTTAACACTATTATGATATATATATATAAAGACTTATATATATATGTATTTATTTATATGTAATATTAATCATAGATTAAAACTACATAGGGTATCTAACAGCATACATATATCAGAGATTTTAGTACAAGGAAGTTTTAAAAGAAATTCAAGTATTAGAATAAGCACATATAGATGTATATCCTAAATCCAAGTACATTATTAAAATACTAAAAAGTTACAATCACTAAGATCCCCAAATATAAATAAGTGTTCAATTTTCAAACCAATTATACAATAGAAATTGCTTAATTAATCATCCAAATTCCCTATCTAAATCATCGTGATCCTTGCAAGATTTCTCACCAACTTCATCCATAAATGTAAAAACAAATTAAAAAATATTTTAAATTTTATTATTATTTACCATCCCTCTAAACTTTGTAATTAAATATTGTGAATTTTGGCTTAATTACAGATTTTAATGGAACCAACTTATACAGGTCTAATGGGTACAAACTAAATTCACTGTCTCAAATTTTCACTGCCATATAAGCAATTGCATTTCTGTTGGCTGCCCTTTTCTAGATTGAATTTTTATTTACTGGTGTGTTCATGTTATATAAGAAATGGATATATATAATAAAATCACAAATAAATGTGAGACAAAGCTAGTTAAAATTAGCATCCTTATTAGCTTTGTTATGCTTTGCCAATCCAACTCACAGGTGACAGGTTTGAAATCTTAACAAGCCATTGTTATTCTTCTTTTTATACAAAGTATATTATTCTCTTTGGGTTTTCTTTCATTTTTTTTTCCTTTCTGTTTTCTTTAGATTTTCCACTTTTCTTTTCTTTTCTTCAAAGTTTGAGATGCTTTCATTGTAGGCCATAGTGGCCATGACTGTAATTGAGCAGCAGCCTCCCAAGGAGGAATCTCCATTGAGAATAAAAATAAAAATTACCACTAAAAGCATGCATATGGAGATTGGAGTTACAATTCTGATCATTTCTTTTCCGCATGTTTCAAGAATGCTTCTGGGATTTGGATTTTGTTCCATTTTCGATCGAAAAGGGTCGACTTTGAAAAATCTGAATTAGCAATTATGGATGTAGTTGGTGATTGAAAAGGGTTTAGGAACCCAATCAAATTTCGTGGAACCCCAAAAGCACTGAGTGCAAAAAGAAAATACAGGTGGTCACGGTGGTGTCGATCGGAGACGGTTGTCTTTTTTCCTTTTCTCATTTTCAGCAGTTTTCAAAGAGGAAAAGTTAAGTTAGTGTGTTTGGAAACATAGATAGTAGAGAAGAAAGAAAAAAATAATGGTAAAAATACTAATAAAGGGTATTTTGGCCAAATCAAGAGAGGAGGGAGTGGACCCTAAAAAAAAGTGAAAAGTGGGGAGTTGACTCTTAAAAAATTCAAGTGGGGAGTAAACTCTAAATTGAAAGTTGGTTTGGGTATTTTTAAATAAGTTCCCCATAAATAAAACCAATGTTATTATTTTTATTTTGAGTAAATTTTCCATATTGAATTTTAAATAATCATTTTTAAGCATATTTTAAATAATTTAAAAATATAAGTGAACAATCAATTATTTTAATTTTTAAAATTTTGAAATATTGTCAAAATCAAGCGATACGGTCAAAATGTTTGCATTTTGGGATAATAATGTAGATTTATACGTGAGTATTACGCATAATGATAAGGGTTATTATATGCACATACATAGAGGGTGCATAGTAACTAATACATGTATATATATATATTTATATTTATATTTATATATTTATATAAAGTGTGAGACAAAAAATAGTTAAGTAAAAGAACAAGAATAACCATATTACAAAAGAAAATGACAAAACATTGTTTTAACTTATCTTTTTTAAAACTTATTTTTCTATTCCACTCTTTTACTCAATTATTTCTTTTTCCTAACTTTTCTCTCCAAATTTACCTTTCTATTATATTATTTTACACAGTAAATATAAGTAAATAAAATAAAAATATTTGCCATTATTTAAAAAGAAATATTTATTTTTAATTTATTAAAAACAAATTAGGCATAGACATTGAATGTGCCACAATTGCAAGTACATATAAATTTATATGTGTATATTTTATACTTTCCGTTAGGGGAAAAAACACTTTTCATCTTTTAAGTTTGCATTTTTCGATTTTGGTCCTATAAGTTTTGAATTTTGAATTTTAGTCTTATAACTTTTTAAAATTTTGCATATTTGGTCTTGACGCCACCGGAATTGCTATTTCTGGCACAAAAATCCCACGTGGCACGTTGGACAAGTCAATGTCTTCATGCCAACTCATCTCAAAAGCACACATCCTGTGTGCCACATAGGATTTTGGCATCGAAAATAGTAATTCCGATGGCAACAGGACCAAAAATGCGAATTTTTTAAACGTTATAGGACTAAACTTTAAAATTCAAAACTTATAGGACCAAAATTAAAAAGTGGTAAACATAAAGGACTCAAAGTGTTTTTTTCCCCTTTCTGGTATTTAAAACCAAATGTTTGTTCTTTATTTTTGGAATGAAAAGAATAATGTCTAATTTCTTGAAATTAATATACTTTAAGATAACACATAATTTTCATTAAAAATTTCAAACCAATTTATCACTATTTAAATTATGTTATTAGAAATGTGTGGTTTGACACCATAATTAGATTTAATTTAGATATACTGATTAGGTTTAAAGATTATAAATCCACTTTCTATCATTAAATAATAATCTCCTCCTTTATTGTAGCACAAAGTTAATTTTTCAATTATATGATTATTTTATGACATTTTAATCTCATAATTTTGATATTACTAACATTCATGTTGCAATATTTCTTATTTTAATTCTCTCTATCAAATCATTGTAAACATTACCCCACATTTATTTATTTTTTGAACAATGATATAAAAGATCTTTTTATCATAAATGAAATAACAGGATAATTTGAACTAAAGAGATACATTTCAAATATATTGGAACATCAACTAAATACCTATCTTTTTGCTAAATACTTATTTTTTATTCTATTTAATATTATTTAATGTATTCTTAATATTACTAAATTCTATTATTGCAGAAATTACCTAATATTTTTTTATTTCGTTATTTGAAGAATTATACAAAGAATCTCTTTATTAGAAATAAATTAACGGAAAATATTGAATTAAAACAAAACATTGATTGGATACTTAACTTTTTTCAGTAATTAAATATATACCTATTTATTATGATGTAAACGTGGGAAAGATACATTGAAATATTACTTAAATATTCATGTATTTTATAGTCTTGGAACTTGTAAAGGATACCGATTAATTTAATATTTTTAATATTCTTTAAACTTGAATTGAATTTCCCAAAATATTATACCTAATTAATATTATAAACTAATGATATAAAGTCATTTTTCTACATACCAAAAATGGAAGAAAGCACTATGTTATTCATAATTTTTTAATTAGTGTATATATATATATTATGTAAATATATAAATATAGATATAGATATAGATATAGAGAGATGTAGACATAGATATAGATTAAAAAAATGTCTATTTATTTCATTTCACATAATTTTAGTTTTCACATGAGACAAAGATTAATCCCTTTGTTTAAAAATTTTGAGACTTTTAGTTATTTTTTATTTGCCTTATTCAAGTATCAGTTTTTTTTTTTTTTTTATTCTCTCCAAATGAATATAAATTCTATGAAATTTCGCATCAAATTGAATTATAGAAATTCACATTTAGATTCATTTTCATTTTTTTGGAAGAGACGATTATAATATTCAAACAATTTAATAACAATAATGTACTATACAGTATAAAATCCTCAATAGCCTATCATACAGTAGAAAAATAGCCCTGCTTATTGGCAAGAATCGAACTAGTGACAATTAGAATCATGAGGCTTCACCCTATCACTTGAACAAAATCTATTTGCCTTGAGTTGTACATTGCCTTCTTTGTCGCTCCACCCTCCCTTTCTTTTCATAGCTTTTCCTTTTTATTTGATTTGGTATAAAATTGAAACTAAGAAATGTATGGAGGAACCAACTAGGTGTCGCCACCATAAACTCCTCAACATTTCATTCATAAGGTCGATTTTTATGCTTTCTCTCACGCTTCAAATTAAATGTTGCCACTTGCCGCAAAGTTATTACACGACATTGGTATAGGATATAGCTAACAAGTGCAAGAGATTGCTACTTGCTGCTAAGGTCCTGGGAAACTTGTTGCATTCTAAAGATACTGTGGAATAGTGGGAGAATGTCTTGTACAGTGAAATATGGCAACTGGAGGAAGCAGAAGTCAACCTTTTTCCTCATTTGTTGTTAAGCTACAACAAGTTATTTTTTGCGAAGAAATGTTGCTTCTCATATTGTGCCATCTTCCCAAGAGATACAACAAGTTATCTTTTGTAATGAAATGTTGCTTCTCATATTGTG
Source organism: Handroanthus guayacan (assembly GCA_014898755.1). Lineage (NCBI taxonomy): Eukaryota > Viridiplantae > Streptophyta > Magnoliopsida > Lamiales > Bignoniaceae > Handroanthus > Handroanthus guayacan. The sequence goes on along the minus strand of JACFYI010003589.1, from coordinate 193,768 downwards.
CCATCTTCCCAAAAGATATGGAGATTGACGTGGAGAAGTTGATGGAAATGTAGAGAAGCCCCGGTGACTTGGAACTTAGGGGAAAAGATTACTTTGACAACTTAAGAATGCAGTCTTTCTTTCAAGACATTGTGGAACGTGACCATGAGATGCTAGTCAAAATGCATGATTTTGCTCAATTTCTCACAAAGAGGAAAAGTAACCACCTGGAAGATCTTCGTGGCAGTGTAGAGGCAACAAAAAAGGGGATATGTCAAGCCCATTGCAGCTTATTTCATCCAAAAGAACTTCCTCTTGATGCTTCTAATCATGTAACTTGCCTCAGGATAATAAGTTTATGTAACTCTTGGTTGAAGAGGTCGGGGTAAATTTTGTTACTTGAAGAAGTTGAACCAACCTAATCGATATCTAGAGCTGAAAATCAGTTTGCAGGACATCGTAGATGTCCTAACTATCCTAATTGGAAAGAATGGGAAGACATAACAGAAGAAGAGGAAAGTAGGGAAACACTGCCAATAATGTCTTGTCTAAGGGAGGTGAAGATCAATGATTGTGGATTAATGTCCCCACCACATCGTCTCCTTCGCAAGGCGTCATCACTTCTGACTATGATGGTTCAAAATTTGTTCCATCTATCGGAACGTTACAAGGACTAAAAGGGTTCGAGATGGAGATCACTGTCCCACACTCCACATGGTCCGATTAATAATGAATGGTTTCAATCAAATATCGGACCCAATATACGATGATCAACAATTTGATTCAAATGGGAAAACCTTGCAAGAGACTGGAGGATGGTTTATTACCTTCTAGTGTTCTTACTGGTGGTTCACTCATGTACCAATAGTCAATAGATCGATTAATTGTTCGGTTTCAAACAATACAATAGTTTTAAGCGGTTATTGGACACAACTAACCAAATCAATCTGATTTGGGACATAAAAATCATTTTCAAACTTAAAAGAGTGAATCATGGACATATCAAATCTTTTCTAAAGTGTAAACTTTGATAAGATCAAATGATATTTTGAGTACACTTTAAAAGAAGAATCCACGATTTTCAAAATTTGATTTCAATGAAATGGTTCATGAAATTAACTCATGGTATTTCGAAAATATTTTAAGAGGTTGATCAAGTGAATTTTCAAAATAAAATATTTTATGAAAATACTGCACAATACTTTCAAAATATTTCGAAAAAATAATCCTCAAATATTTTAAATATTTTTTTTTTAAATTTATGTCAACGGGACGATTTATGGAAATATTTTAAATGATTTTTCATGATGAATTCAAAAGGGTAAATTATACTTTGAAATTATTTTATGACCATGTCAAACACGTTTTTGAAAATATTTTAAATGCAATTTCGAGCTTAAAATAAGTCAAAGGATTAAAATATAGACGAAAAAGGATAGAAGAAGTTCAAAAATATCAAAAAATATTACTGAATTGGGCACCACCGAGCTCTAAAATGGGCTTGGACGAGCTCAAGTGGCCCAGGGTTACTGCCCGAGTGCCTCAATGCCCATAATTTTTCTTTTTTTGAATTGCACATAGGTCTTTGGAAATTCTTATATATAAATTTCTTCATTTGATTAATTCGATTATTCATATTTTGAAAGTTTAAATATGGCAATAAAAATTTTCCCAACTTTGCTCTTAAGTTTCAAACTCACAAAAACTTTATTAATCCCTCAATGTTCCTAATTTCTTTCCTCCAACAATTACATAGTTTGTGAATATGCCCAAGGATCTGTACTTCAACGTGATTATTTGTCGATTAAGGGTAGTAAACTTACTAGATTTTCAAAAATCCAAGAAAGTCCAACATTCATATTTAAAACTAAATAAGGTTGAAAAGGTCATTTATGTCCATGATTCTTTACTCCAACAAATCCACACATTTTGCAAAAATTTCTAAGAATCAAATCTCAATGGAATCATATATCAATCAAAGTTTCCAGTAATCAAGAAAGTTTAAGATCATAGGCATTCAATCAATGGATTTCATGAATATCAACACAAGATTTAAGGGCAATAAGTGATCAAAGTTCAAAGTAAGAATTAAAGGTTCATGGAATCAATAGGGATAGTCATAATCCTCACCTTTGGTCCTTAGATCACAACCCACAATATGTTTTCTAGATTTCAAAATACTCCAAGCAAAAGCACCTAGTTATTCAATATCAAATTTTTTTGGTTAATACATGGCAATCTTTATTCTAATAACTTTATTTCAAAGTTCCTAATGGTTTAACGGCGTGTTTTACCTTTATAAATACTTTAACTTGATGATATTTCTAACAGTAGCTTCCGATCAATGATCCAACAGTCGAATCTTCATCTATATTCGTTCAAAGTCATTCCCTACTACTGTCCCCTATTCCCCACAGCCTTGGCAGGTTGCTTTTCAATGGTATTTTTGGATATTTTCATCCAAGTTTTGAGTGATTCTTGATCCTATAATTATCTACACTTGATGAGGTTTCTAATAATATATCATATGGGCAGATTTGATGAGATAAAGGTAGATTTTAGAACTTTGAAAGTCGAAGGATATGCAGGGGATCGTGGCACCTGAGACTAAGGAAATATTTGTGTAAGTTAACTCCCAAATCTTCTCCTTTTACTTTGAAATCTTAGAAGTTTTGAAAGACGTATAGATATATATATATATATATATGGTTATATATTTTGAAGGACGGAGATAGATGTTTTCTAAGTAAATATGTATGTGTGTGTGTGTGTGTATAGAGAGAGAGAGAGAGAGAGAGAGAGAGAGGTGTGCAAAAATATACATATATATATATATTTGAGAGCGGTCTTTGACTTTAATCCAGTCAATTTTGACCAAAATCGTGAATTATCATAATTTTGAATTATTTTATTAAATTAAAAATTTCTGATTGGTTGGTAGTTTAATCTTTTTTATCTAATTTTATGTAATAAACTTATTTGTTACAATTAAATTTAAAATTCAAATTCAAATTTAAATTTTCATCTCATCAAATAAATTCAAAATATTTATAATTGTAAAAAAAGATTCTATCTTATGAATTAATTTTACAATATTTATATCTAATAGATTTTATTATCAGATAAGTTCAAATAAAAATACTTATAAATACCACATTCAGTAACTTTGTGAAAAAAATTGATCCTATAAATTTCACCGTCTTACAATTTCTTTATAAGAAAATTTTTTCCATTCTAAATTTATTTTACTTCCTTTTATGCTAATGAAGAATTCTTGACATGAAGAATAATAGAACGAAGCGATCTTATGAAGAAGTAATTTGATCAAATGTTGTTCTTGATATGGACCCCTATTTCTCGGTTTGAATTTCTGTTATATTTAAGTTGCAGAATAAACTTAGCAATTATAGATTGATCTTACAATGGTTTGAGTTTGTTTATGAGTAAACTTCGTGGAGCAAATAAGATTCATGTGTATGGGAATCGAGGCCTCGATAAAACTTCAAGTTTGGATCGACATTCCCTATTCCCATTCCTAAAGATGCGCCAATTTGCAACCCTATAATCAAAGATCATGTTATCGTTACAATTTTTAGTACTATCATTTTTTCTATTTTAATTTTATGAATGATCTCTATCTTTATGGTCATCATTTGTTTGGTTGGTTTCATTGTTTCTTTTCCAATTTCATTTTTATTTATTTTATTTTGTTATTTTATATAAAGTATATGCTTTCTGCAACTCTCCCATGAAGTTTATGTTATCTGCAACTCTTCGGTAAAGTCCATGTTTTTGCATTTTCCCCTCTTTTATCTCTCTATCTCAACATTTTACATCTTTTTCACTCTCTAGGATTTGCGTTGGAAAACAAAGGTAAAAAAAATCCTATCGATTCATGAAGTAACATTTTCTTTTCGTATTTTTTTGCTGAAAATTTCTTTTAATTAAAATTTGTCATGTTTGTGCATGTTGTCTGCAGACTTCGAATTAACAAAATACAAACCAAGTGGCAAAGTCAAATAAAAGGTGGAAGAAGCTCCTATTCAAGTCATCTTCCTCCGCAGTCTCCTAATTTTGCATTAAAAATACACAGGTACATTCATGAATCTTTACTTGAATCTCCTAATTTTATTTTAGCATTTATATATCTCTTCTAATTTGAATGACATTTTATTTGGATATAAATTAATTGATATGTTTTGTTGTATGAAAAAACTTAACAAACAATCCAACTAATGCCTTCCAGAGATTTTCATTTGAAGTCCAAATATATGTTTTTCGGATATTGATTACGCACCTGTGTTTTTCGCATATTGATTTTGACTTAGTTTTGTTATGATGTAATTAATTCCTTGACTTTTTATGTTCATAGTTTTGTAGGATAAATTAATAAAAAGGGTACTTTGTTTCCTAGGCATCTTTGTTCTCTCTTCAATTACTCTTTTTTTTTTCATTTTAAAAATGTCCTGATTTTAACTTTTGGCAAAATTTCTCCCTTGCAATTATCAAAATATTCATTGCTCTTACAATTTCAGATGATTAATTTCACTAAAATTGATTCAGATAGAAAGAGACCAGTACAATTGTATAGACTTAACAATTAAATTCTTGAAATCTGAAGAACCCTCATAATGTGTTTCAAGTATCCATAGCTTTTAATGCTCTAATCTCTATCAAGATAATCCAGCAATTAGCAATTTTAATGTAGATGCTAATACTATGAAAACATCATTTAAATATTCATTGCGGTTAGGTTGATTGATTTAGGAGTTTGATCCTTTTAGGCTTCATATATTAATTTTTTGGCTAATAAATAAATCTAATTAAATTTTGTTAAATTAGTTATGTTTTATTACTTTAAAACTGTTGTTACTTTGATATAATCATTGACATTATTTTATCTAATTATTTTACTTTTTCTTATTTTAAAATCTGAAATTAAGGAAATAGTCTAATATTTTAAGATTTTGTTGTATTTAAATATATTCAATTATTAAATATTTAAAATTCCAAATGCAATGAGGGTATTCTAGACAATGCATAGGGCTTTTCATGAAAAAAGTGGTGTTAAAGGGCAATGAGCCCATTCTTTTTGAGTCAGAGTCTTTTCTACTAATTAATATTTGACTAGATTTGTTTTGCTAATTGGATATAACATAAGGGGTAGTTATCCCAATTGGCCAGAAACTGCTAAACAGCTACAAAGGCTTCCTAATCAGCGTATCGAGGATAGGCCTGATATTGTAACAAGAATATTTAGAATGAAGCATAAGCAAATGATGAAGCTTCTTAAGGAAAAAAAAGTTTTTTGGAAGCATAATAGCAGGTACATATTTATTATCTTTATATAATTAATTCAAAATGAAAAACTTCACTAACATTTGTAATTTACATTTCATTATTGATAATAGATATTCATGTAATAGAGATCCAAAAACGGGGATTGCCTCATTCCCATCTGACTATAACTTTGGAGGAGCAAGATAAGCCAATCAGTACCGATGATATTGATAAGTTAATATGCGCAAAAATTCCCGACAAAGATACTGATCCTTTGGCATATGAGACTGTGATTAGATGCATGATTCATGGACCATGTGGGTCGTATAATCCTAATGCTTCGTGCATGATAGATGGAAAGTGTTCGAAACATTATCCTAAAAAGTTAAATGCTGAAACTACTATAGATGAAAATGGATTTGTATCCTATCGAAGAAGATATAACCCCAAAAATGTGGTGAATATAAATGGGGTGGAGATAGATAATAGATGGGTAGTTCTATACAATCGCGATCTCCTTGTGTTGTTTAATGCTCACATAAATGTTGAAAAATGTGCTTCTTCAAAGGTGATGAAGTACATGTACAAATATATGTGCAAGGGCGTTGATCGAGCTACCATTGTGGTCGAAAATAACATTGATAGTCTGCGAGATAATGGACGACAAGTGTGTACACAAGTTGATGAAATTAAACAATATTTAGATTGTCGTTATGTATCAGCAATTGA
>JACFYI010003589.1:158777-169837 GCA_014898755.1 Handroanthus guayacan | reverse complement strand
CACTGGAGTAGCGAGGCGTGAGATTGGAGAAGTGCTAACAAGATACCCTGAGATATTGGGGACGCGAGTAGGTCGGATGATCAAACCTTTTGTGGATTATCTGGGAAGCTTGGGTACCATGCCTATTGCCTCTCTATTGCTAGGTTGATCGAGAAGCGGCCACACATTCTTGGTTTTCGACTTGATGAGAAGGTACGTGAAACCAAATGTCAAATTGCCATTAGAGTACAATGTTAGACAAACTTTAATTGCGGCTGTGATCGCTCAATATCCTGAAATCATAAGAATTGATCTGGAAATAAAGCTTCCCAGTCAACGAGACTTTCTCAGTTCCATCATTGAATTGGGTCCTGAAGATTTTGGAGAGTCATAGAGAAAACGCCTCAAATTTTCAGTCTCAGCGACAAAGCAATAGTGAGGCATGTGGATTCCCTGAAGGAATGTGGTTTCTTTGTAGAACAAGTGAAAACTGATGGTTTGAAGCGTCCACAGTCGTTGGCCTTGAATATTGACATCATGAAAGTCAGTTTTGATTACTTCAAGTCTTTCCATGGGGAGGCGATTGGATGATTTGGTGACATTCCCAGCTTAGTTTACTTATGGCCTTGAGTCTACTTTTAAGCCAAGACATAAGATGATAGTAAGGAAGGGAGTGCAATGTTCTGTTGCTTGGCTTCTTAATTGTTCGGCTGAGAAACTAGAAGATCGAGGGAGCTATGACTGAATTGACATGGAAGAGATAGAACTGGATTCTTCATTTGTCACGAATAGCATAATGAAACCCAGCAGGGAAGAGTTAGATTCTGAATATGAAACGACAGCGACGATCAATAGGCCTAGAATCTGTGTTGATAGAGTATGGCAATCAGAGATGAGTCAAAGCTACCAGAATACATTCCTGTTGTTGAGGTCTTTCTTGGAGTTTGATAGTACTCATCATGAAGCACTCAGATCTTATGTATGTTACCTGTTAGCTAATTTATAGAAAATCAATTACCTTTCTCTTCTACATCCTCAAGGATGCAGTTTTTAAAAGAAACTACTGCACATTTCTATGTTTCAAGTGAATTATCTGTTACCTTTCTCTTCCTACATCGTCAATTTGATTTATCAAATTTAGTGATCTAAATGCTATGTCTTTCTTTTTACTTGCTAGTTCAAGCATAATTCCTGCTAGTTTATAAATGTTCATTCTGCAGATGAAAGTAACAAATTATGTTGCTGGTCTCTTCGTAGATGTATCTTGTGAGTTAGTCATTTCGTTTCTGGCTATATTTTCTTGAAAAGAATTGCTTTTGGGATACTTGTTCTAGTTTACTTAGTTTTGCAATTTTTGCGGAGGAAACTACTAAGTTTCTATTCTTTCATGCTTTCATGTTTTCACTTAAATACAACTTCAGATGGGTGGAACCCATCCCAAAAAACATATCTTGTCGGATTTGAGCAAGATCCCACTAATCCCACATTGCGTAGATATAATGTTTCTGTTGTGCCTGTCCCGCGACAAGCTCTGATTGATTCAAAGAATCCGGGAAAAAGGTATGAAAATCACTTTATTTTGTGCATTTGCTATAAAAGTAAGATTTCTAGATTGTGCTGATATGGCAAAATAGGTGAAAGGACCAATACACTCATGGTACTAATATGCAAAATTCCAAACACCATGAGATTTGCGCCTTTTATTCGGGTTGGTTTTGTACCTGGCTCAATCATGATGACCCACTTAACCTCGACTACAAGATGAGTCTACATGAGGGGACTGAATGAGTTTAGCTAGACCTAAAATTATGAGGTATTGTATTATAATACATCCAACCAAAATACAATATGGGCTCGTTTGGTTGAAGGGATTACATGGGATTAATATATAATCCATATTAATTGTATATTTGGTTAGCATATTTAGAGCCCACGATTAATAAGTAGCCCCGTCTCCAAGTCTGTCTGCTCTTGGATTACGGATCACATGGTGGAGGCTAGATCCGTAATCCAAGGATTACAAATATTCAAGATTAATGAAAACAAAGACAAAGTTATCCCTTAAAAAATTAGAGTTAAATTAAGTCAAACCCTAATGTATAATTTATGAAGGGATAAGAAAGAAATTATAATAAAAATGTGAAGATTAATTATGATATTTTATCAATTATCACAATGATCAATCCTATTAACCAAATAATGAATGAGATAGTATATGGGATATCATTATTTCAAATCCATGCAAGCAAACATATTATGGGATTAGATTGATACATATTCTAGAAAATAAATTATTTACTTTATCATTTACATACAATCCTGTCCTATAAAGCAAATGAGCCCTATATATATGCATTTAATAAGTTTCAACTCAAATTATTCGGCCTACCTTTATATTTGGCTGATTTGGACTTTCTTACTTAGCACTCATCTAGCATCCTTATTGACTTGTAACACCCTGAATTTCCCCTAATTGAATTTTTTTACGCAATTAAACTTAGCCCAAATCATGATTTCGGCCCAATAGATAATAAATTTTGGCCCAAACTCATAGCCCAATAATTAAAACCTAATTTTCCAAAATTTTCGAAAAACAAAAAAAAAGTAAAATGCAAGCAAATGCTGGATTTGCTATCCCCAAAATGAGGGGGGTATTTCAATTTTTAAATGGGAAAAATTGAGGGGCAAGTCTTCAACTTTTTGTTACAAAATTAACTTCACCTCTCATCTATAAATAAGAGTGGTGATTGCGAGATTACTTTGCTCCTTCCTCATTTTTGCTAACCATCTTCTTCTCCTTTCACTCATCCTCCACATACATATATAAATATATACATCTTTCCTCTAAAGGATTCCTTCAAGACATTTAAAGTAAAAAGGAAAGAAGAGTAGGGAAGTAAACTCACCACAAGGTTCTTATTTGGGTAAGCTTAGAAATAAGTATATAAGATATGTTAATATGAAATTTTATTATGGAAAAATGAAGCCCCTAAATGATTTATGTTTTTAGGTGATTGACTTGAGGACTTGGAATATTAATCCTTGGATTTGAGCTGTAAGTGGTAAAGGTTATTTCTATGGCCATTTTTGATTCCTTACCATGATCCATGCTAAGATCTCTTCAATATTTGATTTATTTGTTGATCTTGATATTGATAATATTAATCTTGAAGTGAGCTTGATGACTTCATATTGATAATCCCATGAGACCTACTCTTGATCATGATTGAAGAGTCATTTGGACATAATAAAATCATGAGGATACCTAAATATTTGATATGGAATTTTAATATTTTGATAAGTGAGGTTATTAGACAAAATTGTGTAAAATCTTAATTTAAAAAAAAAATATGAGTTCCTTTTTGTAAAAGCTTAGTTTAAAATTAATTCATAACTTATTTCATTTGAAAATATTAAACTGAAAAATATGAAAATAATGAGCTGAAATTTGCTATTGAAAATTAAAAAGAAAAAAGGTTACTGCTCATTGTGTGACCGTGCGTGACCAGTTGCGCGGACGCACAAAAGGCAGTAGCCTCAGCCATTTTCTCCGCGTCTGCGGTGGGATCAATGTCAGGGTAGATTATGTCATTACATAAATGTAACAAAAAATTTTGTAATGAGGAAGTCATAGTAAACCAGCATAAGATCGACGTATCGGCAGGTGCACACAGACCCTGCAATCTGTGCAGAGCGTCCTGTAGCACACGGCTATCAGCTGTGAATCCCTCCCAATCGGCCAACATGTACACGAAGTTCAGGTTTCTGTTGTAGATGCCTAGGACATTGACAGATGTAACCCCATTCCTGGGCCTATACCTCGCCTGATCGCAGTTTGGGACCCAAACTTCAATAAAAGTGTCGTCCAGTGTATCGAGGCAACCCTGTGCGATGGACCCATAAATTATTAATATGATATGTACGATTATATTAAGAAGTGAAAGGGAAGTTCGTGACGAAAAATGTACCGTATGTAAGAAACATATCTTGAATGTTTGCAAGCATCATTTGTGCAATCATGACCGAGTGGTACCAGTTGAACAAGTAGTAGACCAATTGTCTTAATTATTGCCTTCAGAGTTTGTAAAAAATATTTATTATTGGTTTGGCCTGAACGCTTAAAATTGTGCTTTACAATCCCATTGTTAGTGTGGTGGGCATGTATGACAAGGAATAAAGCCACTTGCTTAAGAATAGAGACATGTCGCTCGTTGTGAAGCCTACCCACATGTTCTAGTATGTAACATAGCCGAAAGATTGAATTTCTATCCACGCTAGGTTATTGATATAGGCCTGGTCACTGAGTTCGACCATTTCCCGCATGTGTTTAAATTGATTCAAAATTTTGGAAATCATGCTCTATCTCATGTGAGACCTAATGCGTTTATGGCGCCTCTCCCTCGACCATAAAAGATAGAAAACATAAAGTACACAAATGCACACCATGGTATAAAAAAGCAATGCATGGTATGATTGGCATTAAATACAGATGTTTGCCATCGAATCCATGAATGAATGGGATCAGTCAAACCCACCACGGCATTGCAAATACAAGCATTACGTAAGGTTTACCCATGGTATGATTGGCATTAGATATACATAGAGTTCATGAGATATACGTATAATGTTTCATTCAAAAAGGTTCAGAGAAGAGATAGATTAATGTAAGAGTAGGTAGCTCGTATTACAGTTTCAGTACTGAAGCATGTGCTGCAATGTTAACGCAAATGGAAAGCATATTCTCAATGTGCAATTCAACCCCTAGATTCAATTATCAATGTCATATAAATAGTATGAGATCCAGGATGACATTTTGTTTATGTGTAATTGTTATACTATTGCACACATGCTAAATTAATGGTGGGAAGAGCGGAATGGTATGAAATGTATTACAAAATGTCGCATTACGAATGTAGTGAAATCATCATTGTTAGTATGGCCTTTAACGGCATTGGAAACTACGCGCTTGAACACTCTTACTCACATATTTTCTACGGCTAAAACTAACATAATGATCATGTTGTGAAGTCATTTACTAAGCAATATTTGTTGGATTTGATTGACTACGCTGGATATGTTGATGTCGAAATTGAATATTATGTTTACCTCTTTCTCACTCTACCCTTCACAATGGCCGAGACTTTTATGCTAAATGATTGAGTACATAAAATTTAATTGTTAAACAGAATCAAACATAGAACATGATTGAATCGATTAATTGTGCATATTACATTTCCAAATTAACAAAGAATAGTAGTATCCATTAAAAATAAATTACTAATAAATTCATCCTACTTACTTCTTGGGGAACTACAAGTAAAAAACACACAAACATGAATCTTAAGAACCCAAATGATTCCAACATCAACCACCCATTAAAAGATTTACCCACAATTTGAAATCCCAAGGAAATCCAAATAGGAGACATATTTTACAGGAATTGAAACCCCAAAAGGTATTCACCTGATATCGTGACTTGCGAGGGAAAATGACATACCAACAGATAGAGAGAACAAGTGTTATGGGAACAGATCTGCCAGCAAATTCAGCTGATTGAGTCATCAAGTAAACGGCTAGTAAACACACACATGAAGGTGGATGGAGATGGTGGTGGAGGTATGCTGCAGAAATGTCGGTGTTGATGTGAGTGATTGAGCACTGTCATCTACTTTAAGAGACGAGTTTTGCTTCAGCATGGAAGGGTTATTTCAGAATGGGGGCACCGATATAGAAGTGGGCAATGAAGTGATAAGTTTTTTTTATAAGAGGTAACATGGTAATTCAATATGTAATCTCATACCCCAATTTCTTAATCTTAGCATTGGAGTAAAGATAAAGCCCATAATCTCACAAGCCTACTGGGCTTATCATTCTAAAGGGGATGGCCAATACACCTAATCCAACTTATCAAACAAAGGATTGTTGCATGGTAAATGCCAAAGTTGGGCCTAATTACACTTATCAAACATCGCCGCAGGAAATTACACTTGTTAGATACAATATTTTATTTTTTATTTATTTTTATTTTTTTCTCGCAGGAGGTGCATTTTTCCTTGCTTGATGAACCTCTTTTCTCTCATATGATAAAAGAAAGACTCAAACTTTCTCTCTTATAGTATGAAAAACACTCAACACTACGAAAGTTGTTGCTTTTTTCTGTATTTTGGCCATGAACTGCACTTCCAGCATCTCAATTGCCCTAGTGGATGTCAATATCACATTTTCACGATTCAATCCAGAAAACTTTATTTTTCTTGGTGTTTCCAATATCCATTATAATGTTTTTGAGCTGACTGGCTCTGAGCATCCATCTTTAAATGCTGGTGCAGTAATTTACTAAGAACTAATTCTATTTTATGATCCAACAACCACGTTCTTCCACTTTACTTTTGGATTTGCAATTGAAAACGCTCAATACTATGAAAGTTGTTGCTTTGTTTTATATTTTGGCCATGATCTACACTTCCAACATCTCAAATGCCGTAGCGGATGTTAATATCACATTTTCACAATTCAAGCCAGAAAACTTTACTTTCTTGGTATTTCCAGTATCCGTTACAATGTTCTTGAGCTGACTAGCTCCGAGCTTCCATCTTTAAATATTGGTGCAGTAACTTACTAAGAACCAATTCCATTTTATGAACCAACAACCACGTTCTTCTACGACACTTTTGGATCTGTAATTGAAAACCCTCAAAGGTGTTGCTCTGTTCTATATTTTGGCCATGATCTGCACTTCCAGCATCTCAAATGCCCTAACAGATGTCAATATCGCTTTTTCACAATTCAAGTGAGAAAATTTTACTTTTCTCAGTGTTTCCAATATTTGTTATAATGTTCTTGAGCTGATTGGCTCGGAGCTTCCATTTTGAAATGCTGGTGCAATAATTTACAAAAAATCAATTCCATTTTATGACCCAACAACCACGTTCTTCTACTATATTTTTGGATTTGTGATCGATCTTAACACTAGTGGGCCTCTATTTGGAGGTTCCTTCACATGGTTCATGTCTCCAAATAAGGAGACATTGGGGCGTCCGTGTAGGTTTTTGCGACTAGTGAATTAATTGGAGTTGACCCAAAACAAATTCATTTCAATTAAGTTTGGCACGAAGTTGGATGTTGAGCCTAATGACCTCGACGACAACCATGTCCGGTTGGACATTGCAAGCCTTTTTCCAATCAAGACTATCAATGCAATGAATCAAAATATTAGCTTCAATAGTAGGCTTGAGATTACGGCTTGGAGTGATTATTTGAGAGAGCATCTGAAGTTAGAAGTTTTTTAAGCCATTGGAGTGTGAAGCCAGATCAGTCGATCCCATTTGTTGACATAAACTTATCCGACTATTTGGGAGAGCCCCTATACGTCGAACTCTCAGCTTCAACTGATAGAAGTTGCAACTTACATTACATTACTCATTGGAGCTTTATGGTTGGATTTCGTCTCTTGACCCCCAACGCATCATTATCCAAACAGGAAGCGGATAACACTTCTAATTGAGGGTTTGACAACGTTTTGTGCAATTATGATAGTGTATACCTGGGTATTTGTACAAAAACAGAGAGCGTGAATGAAGAAATAAAACTTATGGAATTGGCCGAAGGCCAAAACCAAGGTATTTTTTTTTTCAGATTGGATTATTATATCTCTCCTTCTTTAATGTTAATTACTACCATAATTACTACAACCTTATTCTCTGTTGTGATTAAATTATAATGTTTTGTTTTTTCTGCATTGACTTCAGCAATTAGGATGAATGCTTTGTGATCAAATCTGTTGCAGATTCATTTGCTTCAGTATTTCCATGCCTCCTTAGAGAAGACAAGGCACTGTTATCCCTATGTTCACAACATGGATAGATTCTTTGTAGCTAAGCTGTCTGTGATCCCCATCTACTATTAAAAGTGAGGAAAGCTCAATTGTTTGTATTACAATTTTATGGTACTCTTATGTCTCATCTTGACAATTGTCGAAATTGCAAAGTTTGGTTTCAAAGAGCCCCAGAAATTTTGGATTGCCAACGTTATTTTAATAATGCTCTGGTGTTTTACAGTATATAAAGATAGGTTCATTTTTTGTCATATACTTGTTCTCTCACTTTAAGTGGCAATGACTTTTATGCGATATTATCATCGAGCGTGTTTATATCTAAACTCCAAAGCTATTAAAATGTTATGACAGATTTCAAGGAAAAAAAGGGGCAATCTTTTATAGTTTGAATGTCCATGTTCTAACCCATTTTTTTTTTAAAAAAAGTAAGCATTTAATTGTATCTTTTAATATATTTTTTTATAGAAAATAAGTACAATTAAACTTTAAAACTAATAGTCGGCCATTGTTCCACGAACATTGCCTAACATAAATTGGTTACTTACAATTTATTTTAAAAAAGTGTCTCCTAATGAAATAACCAAAATTAAATAGACCATCGGCTAATTATACTTATAATTTTAAACTCAATATTATTGATCTCATCATTAAAGTTATAAAGGAAAGCATTGTGCAAAATAACTTACAAGTAGTAAATATATGAATTTCACATACATTGAACAACATAAATTAGTTACGATTTTTATTAAAAGTATCTTCGAATTAATCAAGTATAAAACTAAAATAAGTATAAAAACTTGATAGAGTTTAACTATTGGAAAGTTATATATATACCAACGTTAAAAAAAAATTGAAAGAACTTCATTTGGTATCAATTTAAGATCTTTGTCCAAACAGACAGATTTTTTTTTTTAATTTTTTATTCATGCAAAACAGTTCAGAGAAGAGATAGATTAGAAACATTAGTAGGTACCATACAAGTGCATTCTTAATGTAAAGACAGGTAGCTAGGATTAGGGTTTCAGTACGGAAGCATGTGCTGCAATGTTAACGCAAACAGAAAGTGTATTCTCAATGTGCATTTCAACCCCTAGATTCAATTATCAATGTCATATAAATAGTATAAGATCCAGGATGGCATTCTGTTTATGTGTAATTGTTATACTACTGTACACCTGCTAAATTAATGGTGGGAAGCGCAGAACGGTATGAAATGTGTTACAAAATGTCGCATTACGAATGTAGTGAAATCATCATTGTTAGTATGGCCTTTAATGACACCTGGAACTACGTGCTTGAGCACTCTTACATATTTTCTATTGCTGAAACTAACATAAAGATACTGTTGTGAAGTCATTTACTCAGCAATATTTGTTGGATTTGATTAACTACGTTAGATATATTGATGTTGAAATTGAATATTATGTTTATCTCTTCCTCACTTTTACCCTTCACAACGGTCGGGACTTTTACGCTAAATAATTGAGTATGTAAAATTTAATTGTTAAACAGAGTCAAACACAGAATAGGATTGAATCGATCAATTGTGCATATTACATTTCCAAATTAACAAAGCATAGTAGCATCCGTTAAAAATAAATTACTGATAAATTCATCCTACTTACTTCTTGGGAACTACAGGTAAAAAACACACAAACATGAATCTTAATAACCCAAATGATTCCAACATCAACCACCCATTAAAAGATTTACCCACAATTTGAAACCCCAAGGAAGTCAAAATAGGAGACATATTTTACAGGAATTGAAACCCCAAAAGGTATTCACCTGATATCGTGACTTGCGAGGAAAAATGACACACCAACAGATAGCGAGAACAAGCGTTGTGGGAACAGATCTGCCAGCAAATTCGGCTGACTGAGTCAACAAGTAAATGGCCAAGTAAACGTACACGATAAAGGCGGATGGAGATGGTGGTGGAGATATGCTGCGGAAATGTTGGTATTGATATGAGTGAACGAGCACCGTCATCTACTTCAAGAGACGAGTTCTGTTTCAGTGTGGAGGGGTTATTTCAGAATAGGGGCTCTGATATAGAAGTGGGCAACGAAGTGATAAGCTTTTTTTATAAGAGGTAACATAGTAATTCAATATGTAATCTCATACCCCAATTTCTCAATCTTAGCATTGGAGTGAAGATAAAGCCCATAATCTCACAAGCCTACTAGACTTATCATTCTAAAGGGGATGGCCAGTACACCCAATCCAACTTATCAAATAAAGGATTGTCGCATGGTAAATGCCAAAGTTGGGCCTAATTACACTTATCAAACACCCCCGCAGGAAATTACACATGTTAGATACAATATTTTATTTTTTATTTATTTTTATTTTTTTCTCGTAGGAGGTGCATTTTTCCTTGCTTGATAAACCCCTTTTCTCTGGTATGATAAAAGAAAGACTCAAACATTCTCGCTTACAGTATGAAACACACTCAATACTATGAAAGTTGTTGCTTTATTCTATATTTTGGCCCTGATCAGCACTTCCAGCATCTCAAATGCCCTAGCGGATGTCAATATCACATTTTCACGATTCAAGCCAGAAAACTATACTTTTCTTGGTCTTTCCAATATCTGTTATAGTGTTCTTGAGTTTCTGGCTCTGAGCTTCCATCTTTAATTGCTGGTGTAGTAATTTACTAAGAACCAATTCCATTTTATGATCCAACAACCACGTTCTTCTACTGTACTTTTGAATTTGTAATTGAAAACCCTCAATACTATGAAAGTTGTTGCTCTGTTCTATATTTTGGCCATGATCTGCACTTCCAACATCTCAAATGCCCTAACGGATGTTAATATTACTTTTTCACAATTAAAGCCAGAAAACTTTACTTTTCTTGGTAGTTCTAGTATCCATTATAATGTTGTTGAGCTAACTAGCTCTGAGCTTCCATCTTTAAATGCTGGTGCAGTAATTTACTAAGAACCAATTCCATTGTATGAACCAACAACCACGTTCTTCTATGACACTTTTGGATTTGCAATTGAAAACCTTCAATACTATGAAAGTTATTGCTCTGTTCTATATTTTGGCCATGATCTGCACTTCCAGCATCTCAAATGCCCTAACAGATGTCAATATCTCTTTTTCACAATTCAAGCGAGAAAACTTTACTTTTCTCAGTGTTTCCAATATCTGTTACAATGTTCTTGAGCTGATTGGCTTTGAGCTTCCATTTTGAAATGCTGGTGCAATAATTTACAAAAAATCAATTCCATTT
>JACFYI010003589.1:147652-158677 GCA_014898755.1 Handroanthus guayacan | reverse complement strand
AAGCGGATAACACTTCTAATTGAGGGTTTGACAACGTTTTGTGCAATTATGATAAGGTATGCCTGGGTTTTTGTACAAAAACAGAGAGCATGAATGAAGAAATTAAACTTATGGAATTGGCCAAAGGCCAAAACCAAGGTATTTTTCTTTTTCAGATTGGATTATTATATCTCTTCTTCTTTAATGTTAATTACTACCATAATTACTACAATCTTATTCTCTGTTGTGATTAAATTATAATGTTTTGTTTTTTTTGCACTAACTTCAGCAATTAAGATGGATGCTTTGCGATCAAATCTGTTGCAAATTCATTTGCTTCAACATTTCCATGCCTTCTTAGAGAAGACAAGGTGCTTTTATCCCCATGTTCACAACATGGATGGTTTCTTTGTAGTTAAGCTGTCTTTGATCCCCATTTACTATTAAAAGTGAGAGAAGCTCAATTGCTTGTATTACAATTTTATGGTACTCTTATATCTCATCCTGACAATTTTCGAAATTGCAAATAAAATATTGTATCTAAATGGGATGGCCTGTACACCTAATCCAACTTGTCAAACAAAGGATTGTTGCATGGTAAATGCCAAAGTTGGGCCTAATTACACCTATCAAACACCCCCGTAGGATATTATACTTGTTAGATACGATATTTTATTTTTTATTTTTTATTTTTTATCTTTTTCTTGTAGAAGGTACATTTTTCCTTGCTTGATAAACCCCTTTTCTCTCATATGATAAAAGAAAGACTCAAACTTTCTCTCTTACAGCATGAAAAACACTCAACACTATAAAAGTTCTTGCTTTATTCTATATTTTGGCCATGATCTGCACTTCTAGCATCTCAAATCCCCTAGCGGATATTCGTATCACTTTTTTACGATTCAAGCTTGAAAACTTTACTTTTCTTGGTGTTTCCAATATCCGTTATAGTGATCTTGAGTTTTTGGCTCCGAGCTTTCATCTTTAGATGTTGGTGTAGTAATTTACTAAGAACCAATTCCATTTTATGATCCAACAACCACGTTCTTCTACTGCACTTTTGGATTTGCAATTGAAAACACTTAATACTATGAAAGTTGTTGCTCTGTTCTATATTTTGGCCATGATTTGCACTTCCAATATCTCAAATTCCCTAGCGGATGTCAATATCACTTTTTCACAATTCAAGCCAAAAAACTTTACTTTTCTCAGTGTTTCCAATATCCGTTATAATGTTTTTGAGCTGATTGGCTTCGAGCTTCCATTTTGAAATGCTGGTGCTGTAATTTACAAAAAACCAATTCCATTTTATGATCCAACAACCACGTTTTTCTACTGCACTTTTGGATTTGTGATTGATCTTGACACTAGTGGGCCTCTATTTGGAGGTGCCTTCATATGGTTTCTGTCTCCAAATAAGGAAACATTGGGGCATCCGGCCAGGTTTTTGGGACTAGTGAATCATTGCAGTCCACCCAAAATTGGAATTTGAGTTTGACACTAAGTTGGATGTTGTTTGATGACCCTGACAACAACCATGTTAGGTTGGACATTGCAACACTTTTTTCAATCAAGACTATCAATGCGACGAATCCAAATATTATCCTCAATAGTGGGCTTGAGATTATGGCTTGGATTGATTATCTGAGCAAGCACCAGAAGTTAGAAGTTTTTTTAAGCCATTAGAGTGTGAAGCTAGATCAGCCGATCCTATTCGTTGACATGGACTTATCCTACTATATGGAAGAGTCTATGTACGTCGGACTCTCAGCTTCAACTGATAGAAGTTGCAACTTACATTAGATTACTCATCGGAGCTTTAGGGCTGAATTTTGTCTCTTGACTCCCAACGCATCATTATCCAAACAAGAAGCGGATAACGCTTTTAATTGAGGGTTTCACAACGTTTTGTGCAATTATGATAGTGTATGTTTGGGTGTTTTTACAAAAACAGAAGAGCATGAATGAAGAAATAAAAATTATGGAATTGGCTGAAGGCCAAAACCAAGGTATTTTTCTTTTTCAGATTAGATTATTATATCTCTCTTTCTTAAATGTTAATTACTACAATAATTACTACAACCTTATTCTCTGTTGTGATTAAATTATAGTGTTTTGTTTTTTTTTGCATTGACTTCAGCAATTAGGATGGATGCTTTGTAATCAAATCTATTGTAGATTCATTTGCTTCAACATTTCCATGGCCCCTTAGAGAAGACAAGGCGTTTTTATCCCCATGTTCACAACATGGATGGATTCTTTGTAGCTAAGCTGTCTTTGATCCCCATCTACTATTAAAAGTGAGGGAAGCTCAATTGCTTGTATTATAATTTTATGGTACTCTTATATCTCATCCTAACAATTGTCGAAATTGCAAAGTTTGGTTTCAAAGAGCCCCAGAAATTTTGGATTACCAACGTTATTTTAATAATGCTCTAGTGTTTTATAGTATATAAAGATGGGTTCATTTTTTGTCATATGGTTGTTCTCTCACTTTAAGTGGCAAGGACTTTCATGCGATATTACCATCTAAACTCCAAAGCTGTTAAAATGTTATGACAGATTTCAAGAAAAAAATTGGGGCAATCTTTTATAGTTTTATGAAACGCGTTTGATAGAAAAGAAGAAGAAGAAGAATTTAAAAGCTCACGAGGCACTTTTAAATTTCGATTCATTTTTTACTTAACAATAATTAGAAGTTAAAAATTGTTACAAGAAATGATACTGAACACTCTCGAAATAGAATGCTGAATATTAATATTTTAAATAGCTTGTCTAAAATTAGGTAACTTAAAAGTTATCCAACATTATATAACGACCCGAATCTAGAACATCCATCTCTAGGCCGGAATTGCTACCAATAGGGAGGGGGTTCAAAAATTTTCAAAGTACAAAAATCGTACTTTCATTTCACAATCATAACAATCTTATTCCAACTTCTTTATACAGAAGCCACCATTACAAGTTTAATAAACTATAAACCCAGAACATTACAATTGTCGTTATAGGTTTACAACTAAAATCAACATAGTGCAAAACCATAAGCTCCCAATCCATGTTAATTCCTGAAACTCATTCACCTAAACATGGTAAAATATTATCGTAAGTCTACTGACTTAGTAAGAATTATGGCTAAGGACCGATAAGGCAAAGAATCAACGGAATCAATGGATGTATTGATAACGAATTCAAAAGCTATCAACAATCAATAGATAGACTATAAGTCCGATTCAGAATTTCAATAAACATTAGCTGAATCAATCAATGAGCTCGAGTACCAAATCCATCGATACGATCAAACAACATAATTAATAGCCAATGTCAATCAATCATTCAGAAATAACAGAATATTTATTTGGTTGATCTATCACCCTTATCACTCCAAAATATAAATACATAACATCCTTATCCCTCCACAAGTCCTAACCTTGGAGTGGCCACTCAGAGGGGAGCAATCCATTTAAGCGTGCAAGCAGACACGATCGACTTCGTGTCTAAAACAGTCCTCTAGAAAGCCGACATCTAGGACAATCATGAAAATTCCAATAAAAGAAAAACCCTGCAAGAGACTGACTGATGGTTTGACACCGCCCTCATGTTCTCACCAATAGTTCTCAAGGCCCAACATATCATACAAAAGGTTTAGAAACAGTAATAATGGTCCAATTAACAATGAATGGTTTTAATCATATATAGGACCAAACATACGATGATCAACAATCTGATTCAAATGGGAAAACCTTGTCGGAGATTGGCCAACAGTTTATTCCCGTCTAGCGTTTTCACTGGTGTTTCACCCATGTACCAATAATCAATAGATCAATTAAGTATTCGATTTCAAACAATACGATAGTTTTAAGCGGTTATCAAACACAACTAACCAAATCGATTTGACCTTGGACATAAGAAAAATCATTTTCAAGCTTAAAAGAATGAATCATTTACATGTCAAATCTTTTCTAAATTGTAAATTTTGATAAGATCAAATGATATTTTGAGTACATTTTAAAAGAAGGATCCACGATTTTCAAAATTTATTTTTCAACGAAATGATTCATGAAATTAACTCATGGTATTTTGAAATATTTTCAGAGATTGATCAAATGAATTTTCAAAATAAAATATTTTATAAAAATACCGCACAATACTTTGAAAATATTTTAAAAGAATAATCCTCAAATATTTTAAATAATTTTTTTTTAAATTTCTTTCAACGGGATGATTTATGGAAATATTTTAAATGATTTTTCATGAAGAATTCAAAAGGGTAAATTACACTTCCAAATTATTTTATGATCATGTCAAACATATTTTTGAAAATATTTTAAATAAGATTTCAAGCTTAAAATAATTCAAAGGAGTAAAATATGGACGAAAAAGGGTAGAAGAAGTCCAAAAACATTGAAAAACATTACTGAACTAGGCGCCACCGAGCTCAAAAATGGGTGCGGATGCGCCCAAGTGGCTTGATTCCTTTAATTATTTACATTTTCAAAGTTTAAATACGGCAATAAAAATTTTCCCAACTTTGCTCTTAAGTTTCAAACTCACAAAACCTTCATTAATCCTTCAATATTTCTAATTTCTTTCCTTCAATAATTACATATTTTGTGAATATGCCCAAAGATCCATACTTCAACATGATCATTTATCAATTAAGGGTAGTAAGCTCATTAGATTTTCAAAAATCCAAGAAAGTCCAACAATCATGTTTAAAACTAAATAAGGTTGAAAATGTCATTTATGTCCATGATTCTTTACTCCAATAAATCCACACATTTCGCAAAATGTCCAAAGATCAAATTTCAATGCAATCATATATCAATCAAGATTTCAAGCAATCAAGAAAGTTCAAAATCATAGGCATTTAATTAATGGATTTCACGAATATCAACACAAGATTTAAGAGCAATAATTGATCAAAGTTCAAAGCACGAATCAAAGGTTCATGGAATAGATAAGAATAGCCATAATTCTTACCTTTGGTTCCTAGATCATAACAAACAATATGTTTTCTAGATTCCAAAATACTCAAAGCAAAAGCACCTAATTATTCAATACCAAAATTTTTGGTTAACACATGGCCATCTTTATTCTAATAATTTTATTTCAAAGTTCCGAACGGTTTAACAGTGTGTTTTACCTTTATAAATATCTTAACTTGATGATCTTTCTAACGGTGACTTCCTATCGACGATCCAACGGTCGAATCTTCGTCTATATCCGTCCAAAGTCATTCCCTGCTACTATCCCCTTTTTCCCACAGCCTTGGCAGGTTGCTTTTCAATGGCATTTTTGGATATTTTTCTCCATAGTTTTAAGTGATTTTTGATCCTATAATATTCTAAACTTGATGAAGTTTTTAACGGTATATCATAGGGGCCGATTTGATAAGATAAAGGTGGATTTTGAAACTTTAAAAATCGAAGGACATGCAAGCGACAGTGATACCTGAGACTAAGGAAATGTTTAAGTTAACTCTCAAATCTTCCTCAATTACCTTGAAATCTTAGAAGTCTTGCAAGATGTATAGATATATATGGTTATATATTTTGAAGGAATGAGATAGATATTTTCTAAGTAAATATGTATATATATATATATACAGAGAGAGAGAGAGAGAGAGAGAGAGATGTGTGCAAGAATATATATATATATATATAGATGAAGAGTGAGTGTAAGGTCGAAGGATGTCTTGCAATGAGCCAATTCTACTTATAAAAGGAGACAAGGGCTTTTTTGCAAATTGGAAAAGATTGAAGGGCATATCTTCAATTTTCTTAAGCCAAAACTTGTGGAGGAAGAATTTGGTACAAGAATTGGTGGATCAATCCCTTAAAATAAGGGATGTTGGCCCTTTTTTTGGCTTGTATATATATACTAGAAAAGGAGCACACCGCGCAAGGCGCGGTGTCATGCCCGCTAGTATGTCCGTTATTTTATTTTTCGAGTCTTTTTATTTTTAAATTGTTATATTACAACAAGTTATTCTAAAGAAAGTTTTTTTTTTAATATTTTCATCAAAATTATTACACATATCTGCATGATTTAAATAAAAGAAAAAAGAATGTAAAGTTGTTACAGAAACAAAAGTTCCAAAAATGTGAAACTAACTTTGATTTAACTGCACTTTCATCCACATTTCCCATAATTAGGTGAGTTACAGCAAAAGAACGCTCTTGGCTTCCATTTGCTAAATTAGGAAAATTATCTATACGAATAACAGTATTATGGAACAATAATCATAATTGAAATTTAGTAATATAGTGTTTAAGAAAAATAACATTTATGAAGAGTATAAAAGTTATTATATTATTAATATCACGATTACAATTATCCAACTTCTCTATATTATTGATTGGACTTCCATCTACCAAATTTTTTGAAGATGTCGGGATAGATGCTTCCTCAACAGTCATAGATCTTACTGCCACATGATTGGTAGACACTGATTGAGATGTTTGTTGGAACTCAAACCTTAATTCGGTAACACGCTGACCATATCGTTGTCTAAGACGTTCAAGCAATCTAGCCTTATCCTCAGGTGGCATGTTTCTATAGGACTCCCTATCTTTCTCATAATTGCACTTTCTTTTTCTTCCTTGAAGTTCATCCATTTGACAAATAAACAATACTTTAAAGAACAGAAAAAGCAAATTAATTTTTGAATATAATCCTAACACATTAATATCATTGCAAACATCATATTAAAAAACACAATAACTTGCAACTCTTCCATAGAGAACTACAACCCAACATAATAAATGTACGAGAATTACCATTGAATCCAAAAAATAAAAAAGAAAAATAGGAACTTAATAAATTGATATAAAAAACATTAATTGACGTAAGCAAACAAAAAATTCGTAACATAATTAAAAAAAATAACTATGATAAAAGAACTCCTATTTTCTCCTACATCCAGCATATTAGAGGAATAACTTTGTTGTTGATAAAAACAATTGTCAAAAATTCAAATTCATGATTTGAACTCTTGACTCCTAGTTTGCTACACAAAAACTGATTATATTTTATGGAAATTGCACACCACCTTGGTCTGAAGTACTTTGATGGGGGGTATAAGACATCTTCATGATGGATCAATGGAGCTAGTATTAATGCAAAAGCAAACCCAAAGGAGAGATTGACTCACGTGATATACTCTAAGAAGGTTGACAGAGGCTCAGTGGCTTGGGCTAAAATGTGCTTATGCTCATCGACCAGTTTGAGGGTGCACTTCTCCACTATTGTAGTCGTATGCAAAGGGGAAGGCTCTACAAATCCATAATGAAATGCAAAATAATTACAATTCAGGGCATTTAAATAACCACTAAATAACGAAGTAGTGACTCTTCATGCCAGCGAATAAACTTAACAAATGGCCATGGCTATAATTAAGCTAACAAATACCAATTTCGCAACTAATTGTCAACTGTCAGAGCAAATTGTGGGCTGCAACTTAATGAAATCAAGTAAAGCTTACTTTACTGTCTGCTCATTAAGGAAAAAAAATCCCAAGTAAAAGGAGAAGAAAAAGAGAAATAGCATTTGGATCTAACTTCCAGTAAACTCATTGGATTGGTACAAAATTAAGCGGACCAACGTAATCGCTCCAAACTCACCATTAAAACACACCAATTTTACGAGTAAAATAAAATTCTCCAAAAGCAATGATGAAATTTCAATGCTCGTGTCAGATAATTAGATAATAGACTAACCGTTTTGGAGAGAAGGCCCGTACAAATCCCCAAGGTGAATCTGAAACACAGAGAAGGAGGAGTTTAGATTAATATAGAAAATCCCTCGTGGTGAAATATCATAATAGAGAGAGGAGAGAAAAATTTTCTCACATGTTATCGACAACTAGACCTTTCATTAGGATTTTTATGTGAAATTAGAACCAATTCCATCTACCTTCTTTGAGAAAATTAAGAAAAATTTCCTTCATTATGTGGCTTTTGAGAATTTGTGACTCATATAGGATCCAAATTGTTTCTCAAATTTTGTGGTTCTTACCTTTTGTGTTTCTACACAATACCGGGACATTTGAAAAGGCTACTAATTGATAGATTAGCTTTGTGATATAGAATGCGCAATTTTTCTCCAACTTCAATTCTACATTACATTTGTTAATGTTGCTTTTTAACACTTCTATTGAGGAACTTCTCTTGTTTTCTTTTCACTTTTAACACTTCTAGGTGTTTTTAGTGGGACGAGATCTCCTATTTCAAATTGTGTTTCATCTCCTATTCCATCCCTTTAAATACACGCCACGTGTATGGAATATTTCCTTATAAAAATATTTCGTAATAAATGCAATATACGTTGCGTGTATTTAAAGGCATGGAATAGGATATGAAATACAATTTGGAATAGGGGATCCCGTCCCGTTTTTAGGTGCACAAGTGACTGATGCATTACCTTTCCTAAGATTAATTATCTTTATCTAATGTGAAAGCAATGTATTATTTTTAATTAATTTACAAAATACACATGGCATTACTTGTTTCAAATAGCCATATTCTATATTTATTTATGCATTTAGTTTATCACCCATTCATTTCATTATCTGAATAAATGACCCTTTTCGTACAGTAGGTAAATGCCATCCATTGAATAATTATGTAACAAAGAAAATATCAATTTGGAAATAGGTAAAATCAAATTAACTAAAAGTTATAGCTATGTAGGGACTTATTTCCCGCATCGGTATTATATAGTATTATGTACACAGCTATTTTTGAGAGGATTTTTTTTTTAAAAAAAAAAAGATAAAAAGCAGGTATTAAATCTAAACAAATGGAAACAAAAGCAGTAGCTTTAGCAGTAATTTGGCTCACTTCAAACTAAATCCAAAATTATGTTCCCAAAATACAAAGACAATATAAGAAGAAGGTAAATAGAAGAAAAGGGCTATATCAAAGCACAAGACAATGAAGTATGATAGCAAAAATGATTTAGTATTGTCCACTGTCCAGTTATTCCCTTCAATATCCAAGCAAGCCAGAGGACGAAATATTATTCATTGAACCACTAATCAATCAATAAGAAACCATTTTAATGTTTGGGTAATACATTCAAGAGATTATTGGGAGAGACCTGTAACACCACAGTGAAAGCAAGGTCCCTGCTTTCCAGAACGCAACCCAAGAATGAAGAAGGGAGGATGCAGAGAAGCTTGTGGAGGCTTTGAAAACAAGGATAGAGAGAGAGAAGAGGGCAAAACATGAAAAGGAAGGAAGAAAAATGAAGCAGATGAAAAGGTCTCTGCCTCGGGAAGAGATACAAAATTGACACCATTTTTTTTTTCATAAACGAAAAATAGGATTTTTTGGTCCCGTAAATATGCAATGGGCCCACATCTTTGCAGGAAAAGCAAAAGCTATTATAACAATGAAAACAGAAAGTACAAGCAAGCATTGCACAATTCTGATGAAACGACAACGTTTCTACAGCATAAGCAGAAAGGAAAAAAAAAAAGAGGGAAATTAGAGTTGCACTATTCATAAGGCCATCCCTGCCTATATTATATAGTAAAGTAATATATGTATATTATGAATTGGTTGGATTGGATTTAAATTGTTTTGGGCCAAGATTTGGCCTTAAATAGGTTCGTTTGGACCGAAATAATTGGTTGGAAAAATTTCGGGTGCAAGAAAAATTTTTCCGATGTGTGAAAATATTTACATTATTAGAAAATTTCGTGATCATAAAAACGAACCATCATTAGAAAAATAAGGATTTTAAAATTTAACTAGGGAAACTTTCGGAATATTACATATTAGGTACTTATTGTTGACCAGGTCAATAACCTATTACTCATTAAGCAGGTTATAGTTGACTCCAATTAGCTTGACTTGTTCTCTTGGATTTTAATCATGTATATTTGGCCCACAATTAATTATGTATATCCCGTCCATTTGAATTGAATGCATATTAACGGATTTAAATGAATTCAATTATTTTGACCACAACAAGTTCAACTATTTACAAAACGAGTTGAACCAGTTACAAAATAAGGAAGGCCTGTCAATTTACTTAAGCCCAATCTACAAATTACAATGATTTGGACTATAAAATCTTCTCTGTTCTTTTTCTTCTTCTTCTTCTTCTTCTTCTTCTTTTTAATTTTTATTACAATGATTTGGACTATAAAATCTTCTCTTTTCTTTTTCTTCTTCTTCTTCTTCTTCTTCTTCTTCTTTTTAATTTTTAAAAAACATGTTGTCTTGATGATTTTGCTTTTTCTTTTCCATATTTTGAAATTATTTTAAAACTAGCAATTGTAGCAATTCAATGTGTGTGTATAAATTTTATTTTTATAAAATTAAAAATATTTATTTATTATTAATAATGATATATATTTTTTATATATGGAATACTTTTACTTGAATTTAATATGTGGTATGAAATGATTGAAAGGTAAATTTGAAGAGAATAAAGTTAGCAAAAAGAAAAATTATAACGGAAGGAAAAAAGGAATATCAAATTAGAAAAAAATAGAATATTTTGTATTGCTTTAACAACTTTGTAATTATCTCTTTAAATAGAGTTATTTTTTGTCCTAATGACGGACCAAAATAACCATGTAAGATGCTCTTGGTTTATGTATAGTATAGATAATATGTTTGTTTTATAATGTCTGAACATAGCTATGAAGTATTTTTGATCATTTGGCTTTTATATATGATGTTGTCAGGGATAATTATCTTAACATCACTTTAAATTTGACTTCATGAAAAAAATATATTCCAGCATTGAACTAGCAATGAACGAACTTGCAATGTTTAGTTATATGCCATATTTTTGCGGGATCTAATTGTAATGTTACATTGATTTTGTTACTTTTATGTGAGGTGAGCTGGATAAAACTTATTATTATAATTTTTTAAAACACAATTTTTTTTTTTAAAATTAAGTGAAATTTCAAGGATGTTGGGATAACTATCCCGGTATGATATTCTGTCACAGTGGATTGGACACCATAATTTGGACTAAAATCTCTGATTAATGATTGACACTTAGAAATAATGAGTTTTATGTCTG
>JACFYI010003589.1:110354-121968 GCA_014898755.1 Handroanthus guayacan | reverse complement strand
CGGAGAGAGAGCGAGAGAGGATAAAATTCAGCTTTTCTGATGGGGAAAAACAAATGCACCAACCATCATTAAAGTCAAGTCCAACAAAATAAAGTATTGGAAACATTAGTAAAAACTAATAAAAATATATTTATAAAACTATTCCTAAATCCATAATATAAAATAATTTACGAGGCTGAAATTTTAGAAGAGCTCCTCCAGAAAGCACCGCTATGACACCGACTCCAAAAAAGAAAAATTGCGTGATCAACCTACTTTGAAAAAAGAAAAATTGTATGAACAACCTACTTTAAAAAAAGAAAAATAGTGTGAGCAACCTATCATGTCTTTAACTCTTTTACCCCCAACAACTCCATGGCTTACCTAACCCTTGCGGCCTTCAATTTATCGTGAACCCCAAGTACTTACCTAAGCCTATGCATTCAATATTTAAGTCTCCTTTTTGCAACACCACCATACACAAATTAGGAAGAATGGAATAGGGCAGAAATATGTATGAGGTCTTTCACTAACTTGTTGAATTTTGATAGGAGTGGCTTGCCAACAAGATGCACTGCATACCCATCACAATCATTTTCATATAGTCAACCACTCAAGCTTATGATCATTTCAAGCTGGTACAATGGTGGCCAGCAATATTCCGCACTTTAAACTCCTGCAACCGTAGTAGGTACTCCTTGCCTTGAGAGTTCAGAATCTACGACTTGTAGAAATCATCCGGCCATAAGCTGTGTATCCTAAACTCTCGAGGTAAGCGTTGCCTAGTAGGATTGCAAGGGTTTAAAGTGCAAAAGGATGCTGGCCATTGTTGGACTAGCTTGAAATGGTCATAAGCATAAACGGTTGGGAATATTAGAGTGTATGCTTTTACCTTATGATTTTCTAGAAGTATATTTAGAGGTTGAGGTTCTAGTAAAAGAATATATATTGACATCATGGGCATTCCTTATTGGTAGAGTCTATTGTCCTAATGGGTGCCATCTTCTTAATATGACTACCAACTATAACATCATGTTTACTTCGTGTGTTTGAGATAATGGGGTTTAGTTAATGGATGTTAGAATGTTGGTCTAAATTGGGAAACATGATTTTAGACGGTTGTTTGCTAGTTTGAAGGTTAGAGGAGGTTTATTCACCTTATTTTGGTGGGGTGTTTTACTTCGTTGATCTAGCAAGAAATTTGTTTAAGCTATAGATTTAAAAAAATGCCCTCATGTTCAAGCTTAACCATAACAACAAATCGACAAAAGAGAATAATCTTCCTTCCTCTGCTAGCGACAATCCACCTACGTCCTCCTGTAGCTGCCAATTTATGTACGCTGACCTCCTTCGATTAAAATATCTGGCAAATTAAAGAAGGTATTGTAAGTCAATAATGACAGGAGCAAAAGCCTACAATATTGAAATATTTTTATTCGAGTGGTGTATGTGTATATTAAACATTCGCTAGCGATGGACCTTTCTCCTATGAAAATTTCAAATTACAACATTACACTTTCTTACCAGTAAACACTGAAACAAAGTCCCCTAGCTAATATTTTAACTTTAAGTGTGGTTTATTATTTTCGATGTACTACACTTTTGTATTATGAATAGGCTGAATTTTTATTCTCATAATTTGTATGAATGCATATAGTTGTTATCTCTCTCAAGACATAATCAAGTCATCCTCAGTTTGAAATTCTTTCAATGCTTTTTACTTGCAACATTTCATATACTGATTATCATGGAGTTCTATTTTATTTTTTTATTTATGGATTTGATGATTTTTAGTTAAGAAGTCATTTTGTATGAGAGACTAAGGCACATTGGTCCTTGTAGGTCACACATTCAAGTCTCTGAATACCTTTGATCTCATTCCTAGACAAGGGAGAGCGGCTGTAGATTGAGTTCATGGAATAAGACAAAGGACCATTGCTCTAATGAAACTGCTTTAGAAGGTACGAGATTGTCTAGAAGATAGATTTGTATAAAATTTGGAATATGTTTGATACTTGCTCACTATTTTGAATCTTGATCGATGTAGGATTCAAAGTTGATGATCTAGTATAGGCATGGAATCATATGCATGATGCTGATCGTCGTAAAGTGATGCATCATCATTTAGGCTGGAACCAATCTTTAGGAGGCGTTCCCCGAAACTTCTTCCATACTGAAGCATCGTTGAATAATCTCGCTCAATGTTAGAAATAAGGTTTCAAGATTGCGTTGATAGGCAACATAAAAAAAAAAAAGAATAATACAAAATTTTTATTTTTTCAGAAACATAAAAAATATACTATTAAAAATTTTTAAACAATTAAATATTTTTAATAAAATAGTACTTTTATTTTTAAAGTATGATGATAGTTTTGACAAGAAATTGTATTTCAATATTTATAAATAAATCTAGAAGGAAATAAATATTAAAAGAAGTACTCCGCGTGCCTTGCAATTTTATATGTAGTATAAAAAAAATTCAATTATAAATAAAATACTATAAAATAATAAAAATTGTAAATTTTTAAAGTAATATAAATATTAATTTAAAACTACATTATTTATAGTTGGATATTTTGTGCTACATATAAAATTTCAAAGACTAAGTTACTTGCAAAATTTAAATATAAAAATAATTTTATAAAATTATGTTAATTACAAATTACACATTATTCTAAATTAATTGAAATATGTCCTTATATTTTAAAATTACTAATGGCACAATCAATATGTGCACTTAAATTTTAATGATTAGTAAAATTAATTCATTATATTTTATTTTTATTTGATAATATATTTCTTAACTATGAAATACCACATTTAATTAAAGTATTTGAGTCGAGTCAAAAGAAGTAATTGAATTGGAAAAGAAATGAAAAACTTAAAAAAATTAAATCATTGAAGAGAGAGAAAAAAAATATAAACCTCTTCTGGTTGTTTTATTTAACTTATTAATACATTAAAAACATACCACAATGCCCTCACATTTTATATTTACAAATAAAATAATAAAAAGGACTTTCGTGTCTTAGATGAATTTCTTTTATGCAGAAATTATAATATAAGATCACAAGCGTTATTCACCTTCATAAGGAAAAAGCAGAATATAATAATTTTGAAATCTTAAAATGCAATTTTGCCTTTGAATTTTTCTTTTTTCTTTTCCTTGTTTTTTTCCCCCAATTTAAACTTCCACATTAATCAATATTTTAGTTGTAAACTTGCATTTGAGGGAGTGATATGCATGCATGCGTTGACCATTATTTTTTTCGGAAGTTCAGAAAGAGGACTGGAAATGCAAAAAAAAATGTAAAATTTATCCCATAAGTGTCAATTCGGAATCGGTTAGGCCCAAAAGTGTAGGATGAGATAATTTTTGGAACTAAAAGTGCAATTTTTCCTCGGATGTAATCCTTCTTCAACCTGATGAACGCATGTGGACAAAATATCTAATCAAACTTGCTAGCAAAAGTTTTAGCTTTTGGTGATTTTTTCCCTGTTATTAGGGATTACAAAGGATTAAATTGTAGTGGTTGTTGAATTTCGAACTCTAGTGGCTAAAAACTTTAGAAAATCGACTCACTTCGACGTGCTAGACGTATTAGATTCATTTTATCAGTATCAAAATTTATATACTTTTTTGTAAATCACGATCGTGATTTTAAACGTGCATTTTTTAATAGGGTAAATTACGATTACACCACCCAAGTTTAGGTGTAACTATAATAACTAACTTTTATAATGGAAGTTATTTTAATACCCATAACACCTTCAGGGTACTTATGTGATATATCAAAGTTGAGGGGCAATTTTTTTAATAATTTGATAAAACTCCAAATACTTCAACTAATTATTTTAAAATAAGATATATAAAATTTTATAAGCGCTTAAAACATCTAGTAAGATATAAATGATGGGCTAAGGCTAATTATTTGCCCCTACGGTGAACAAAACGGAAAGCTAAGAAAACAAACAAGACAATCACTAGCAGAATTGCATGCCTTAATAAGTCCTCCATAGAACGATAGGTACACTCCGTTGAACTTGCCAAGGCTTTGCACACAGCCAAGTTGTCACCTTCCATCGAATCTCGACATATCTCCAACCATGGCTCCGGGCTTGGCAGACGGCAAACCAAGTTGCATGCGCCTCTGCCGCTGCCGGATGGGGTTGCTCAGGAAGTGTATTAACCGCCCAAAAAAGACAATCTCATGACTATCCCGAGCGACCATCGCCACCCTATGGAACTGAAGGTTGGTCAATTTTCCCTTCACCGAAAGTTGTCTGATGGTAATCTTCGACTGACGTTTGCGATTTAGAAACAATCACCTCTGGAGTCAGCTTCTCCCCCCACCATACAATCTGGTTTCGATTATTCTATATTTTCCAACACAAAGTCAGGAATAGATCAAACTCTCGCCTCTTCAAGGCATTAAATGAGCGTGTTACTCGTACCAGCGTGTTTTCAGGCCTTCCTCATCCCGCGAAAGGGATGCGATGGCCCATACCTTTTTCGAGAAGGTACATGAAATGAAGATATGTTGGCAAGTCTCATCAGCTTCGCAAACAGCCTGACATCCTGCAATTTTTACGCAAGAGGTTCGTCTTGGTAGGAAGTATGTTGCGAGCCAGCCTCCATGCTGAAGTTCGGATATGTGGGATACACTTGCAGTTCCGAAGAAACCCCCATGCATTCATCGTCGTGTCGCTCGCATGCGAAATAGATGCCTTATCTCCGCTCCTTCCCAAATCTTTGGCCGCGTAGTAACCAGAGCGGACTGAGTATACTTGCCATCCCCCGTGAGTTGCCAAGTACGTTTGTCCGTGCACAAGGATGGGCCACATGGCGTTACCAAGATCCTAACAGCATCAACTGTCCAAAAAGTATTAAAGAACTAACTTGTGGCGTCTCATCCCCTGCCATCTGTGTTCATAATCCATTTGTGTTCATAATTGTGGAGACTGTCAGTTCACTGATACCAAGAGGGGAAAAATTGCAATTTTAGTCCCTCAACTATGCCCTCTTTTAATTTTAGTATATTTTGTTTCGAGGTTAGCAATTCTGTACCATTGTGTTTTAATTTTTTCACACATTAAGGACATTTTTTTCACAATTTTAGTTCATTAGGCCTGAAATTGTCCCAATTAACTTTAGTCGGGCTAGAAAATTGGGGCTTGTGAGCCATTTGGCAACCGCTCGCCACCTTATCAATAAAATTTTTAGAATATAATGCTATAACAAGTAGTGCCTTGGTCTCGTCTCTAGGTGGTTGCTTTCAAACCGGGGTGCTACACAAATCAATCTAAAAACAAAATCAAAATCGGTTTAGGTTGGATCTATTTTATCGGTTAAAAAATACGATAAAAGTAAAAATGTAAACCTACTAGAAATCTAATCATTCATTGTACAAGTCCGTTATACACTTTTATTTTTGATATTATCACATGACAAATATTTTTTTTAATAGAACATAAAGCTAAACTGGTACTAAAAGTTAAATTTAGCACCAAATGGCAATCTACAGTTAGGTTTTATTCATAACTAATATAATATATACTTGTATATATATGTAATCATTCGAGTTGGTTTGGAAGATTTTAAAAATTCAATCCGCAATTCGATCTAATCCCATAAATTTTTCAAAAAGAATCTGTCTTATTTGTTTCCAATTTGGTTTGAATTGGATGGTCGATTTTGTTCAATTTGATGTGGATGTGAACATCTCGATTCACTTTTACGTTAGACACTGTATATTTACTGCTTCAGCGACAACTCATGATGCCTATATCACTTCAACAAAACTTCAAGTGCTTCTTCAATTTAATTTTTTCAGTTTAATTCAAAGAAGGAATAAAGGAAATAACAAAATTTCGAATTCATAATTTAATCACGAAGTTTTACCAATTTGTGTAGATCGAGTGGGTATGAATTACCAAATTTTTATGTTCCTTTTTTGTCTAGATTAAACACTGATATGAAAAATAAAGAGAAATAATATTAAGCCATTCAAATTATGGACTTTTTTCACTTTGCAACATAATTTAAAAAAAAATTACTTTACCATCTTAATTTTACAATATTTTCACTTTGCAACCTATGGGAATTTCCAATAGAATATTCCACTGGAATTATCTCACATGCTATGCACATGTGAAATAAAATAGAATTGGCAAAAAATTTCATTTTACCGCCTGCACTTTGCTAATTAAATTTTGCACAATGCCACCTATTGATGGAATATTTTTACCAAAAAATGCACTTAGGTTGCAACATGAAAATTTTGTGAAGTTGAAATGACAAAGTGAAATTTTTCTTTGATTAGGTTGCAAAATGCAAAAAGGGTTCATAGTTAAGGTGATTTTACGCCATTGTCTTAAAAATAAACTTTATCTTATAGCTCAATACCAATAGTAGTTTATTATTGATCACAAAGAAAATCCTTTATTTTTCTACTTCATGAAAACATATAATCATAATATAAGAGAGTGTATTGGGAGAGGAAGTGTGATATGAGTCACAAAGAATTGGTACACATATCCTCTTACAAGCAGTCCACTTATTTCACATTTCACATTCTTAATCACTTGCACCAAAACGTTAATTGGGTTAGATCAACCCTTCTGGGAGACCCTAGTCCAAAATCCAAGTCCAACATTGAAGATACAAGAAAAGGCAACCATATGTTGTCATAGTAATATTTCAAGAGTGATTATTAGAGTTTTTTTTTTTTTAAATTGTTGTAATATATTTGGGTTTTTAGATGAGTTAATAAAATTCTTTGTTAAGAAAGATAAGATAAATTTCTTTTTATTGATTTAAGTTTCTAGAATTTGAACCTAAAATCCATCTTAAAGTTAGGGTCATTCAGGGTCTCAACAAAATTCCTTGAAAGCTCTAGCTAGTCCAACGACCCAAAAAGAGTGTAATATATAGTTACAAGTTAAATAGTAAATGTGATATATTTAAGTAATTTATAATTTTGTACATGTAAAATGATATATCTCATAAACTATATTATGAAATATGTGGAGCAACACGTGAACTATATTAAGAGTGTTTTTGTAATGTTTAAATCAATATATGAAAATGTATAATTCGTTCAATTTATTGCTTAATCTTCAGCACAACAATAAATCGATTTTGATACGATGGAAGATCAAGTTCATTCATAAATCACTTAGTTTTTACCATGTATATATATATATATATATGTCTAGTGTCGAAATACTGACAATTAAGCTCAATGTTAAGCTCATTTCGATTGAAGTGGTGCGAGAACTTAACAGGGTGAATTCCCTATGTTTTAGTGTTATTATGAGAAGCCAAAAGAGTAGGAATAGGATAAGTTGGGTGAAAGTCGGGATAAAAGCTCACGATCGATAAGAATACTACAAGGTCAAGCAACCATTTTGGTCAACCTTCTAGTGTCTTCCATATATCACATTCAAAGGATCATAAGTCATTGTCAACATAATTGTTTGTAGGAAGAAACTAAAAAATATTATGGTGATCATATCAATGTAACGTTACAATTAAAATTCATAAAAAACTTGCAGTATTAATTGAAACGTGATAAGTAAATTTCTTGTTAGTCTAATAATAAAGGGCATTATTGTAATTTTCTAAATAATATGAAATGTATTCGTAATTACCCCAAAACACAGAGGTACTAAGACGATTATCCTTATAATTATCATATAGAAGAAGCTATAACTGGTCAAAAGAAACATTTTTTATAATACTCCACTAACAAAAATATATTTCTAAGAATATTCCCTAAATCCATAAATAAAATAAAATAATTTACTAGGCTTAAATTTCGCTTCTTCGAGAAGTGCTCCTCCTGAAATCTCCCCAATGAAACCACTCCACAACTTCCTCCTCAAGCTCCATAATTAACTTCCTTATATTCGTGGTCCGAACCCGTTTCTACAATGGCAAGGGGGTCCGTTACGGCATTGATTTAGATCTGCCCATTACGAGATAGAGACAGTGAGGGAAGTGAGAGAGACCTAAGATAGAGATGGAGAGTTAAGTGAGAGAGATATATGAATTTATTTATTGATTTATTTATTTATTTATTTTGAGAGGCAGTTAATTTATTTGTGTAAATAATAAATGCAGGAAAAAAAGAGTAATAATTGATAAACGGGAATTGGTCTCTTCCATATTGAATCCTTCATAAGCTAAAGGCATAAAAAATAGTGTCATAATTGTGTGAACAACCTACTTCAAGAAAGAAAAATTGTGTGACAACCTACTTCAAAAAAGGAAAAGTGTGTGAACAACCTATCATCCCTTGAAATCTTTTATCCAAACAACAATATGGCCTAACCCTAAGCCTAAGCCTTCACTATTTAAGTCTCCTTTTTGCAATACCACCACACTCAAATTTTCACACACGGACAGGCAGAATAAAAATGAACTAGGAAGAGAGGAGTAGGATAAAATATTAGGGCTAGAAATGGAAGATGGAGTACCATATCCTAATCAAAATTCTGGTCAATATTCTTATCAAATCACTTATGCAATTCAGGTGCGTTTCCAAATATTGGTATGCTTTGGTCAATAGCCCTAATTTTGTGTCTAGACATGTTCAATGTGAAGTGTATATTGCCAGGAGGCTAAGTCTTCTTCTTCTTCCTAACGCCACCCCCGAGTCAAATCCATTGGACTTGTTGATACCCTACAAAATATCTAACATGAGTGACAAAATGTGTAACAACATAAAAATTGTCACCAAAAATAAATATTAAGTGACAATTACTTTTATTTTGTCACTAATTATATATTTTTATTTATAATAATTTTTTAATTATCACTATATAGTTCATTAATGACAACAAGTAATGTTTCAAACTGTCATTACAGAAAATTAGTGATATATTTATGGTAACAATCTAATGACAACAAAGATTATCATTATAATTTAGTGATAAGATGTTTATTGTCACTAGGTAATCACTATACATGTGTTACTAATTATTACTAGTGACAATAATAAATATATTTTTGCCACTACAAAGTTTGTTAATAACTCTTTTTTTGTGACAAAATATAATTTTTTGTCACTATTTAAAACTTAGTGACAATTTTCATGTTGTCACTCAATTTTTGGTCACTTTTGTCATTTTTTGTAGTGTCTTATGCTCCAATTTTTTAATGATCTAGTTCACGCATTTTACCATTTCATGGGTACCTATAACGGAGCTTAGGGTTAGCCAAAACAATTGTTTTGTGCAATCCAGCATTCCTAGAATTCGAGCTTCTTCCTCCAACTCTTTTTGCCTATCCAAAGGGTTACGTATCCTCTTGGATACTTACATATTTGATCTAATAGCATTTTTATCATTCAGTTAATTTTTTTAACAAAAAAATGGATAAAAATTGGATAAAGAGAGTGTTCTATCTTGTAACAGATTATTTATATTTATGTAATTTATATATTATTATTTTATATCTTTTTATATATTTTATAAAATTTATAATATATAAAAGTAAAATGGAGAATATATTATTGATGACAAGCAAAAGTTAATAACAGATAAAAACTTTCATAGGAAAAGTTATATTAATGAAATTAGATAGATTACATTTTAGGACTTGAATTGGGAATTGATAATGGACTTTTTTTCAGTTTTTACCAGTAAGAAAGTGTAATGTTTTGATTTATCACTAGCAAATTTTTAATACACCCATACACCACTCATGAATTAAAATCGTCCAATATTGTAGGCTTTTTCTCTTTTCATTATTGACTTACAATACCTTCTTGCCAGATATATTAATTGAAGGAGGTCAACAAACATAAATTGGCAGCTACAGGAAGAGGTTGGTGAATCGTTGTTCGCAAATTGTTCTCCGTTGTGAATTTGTGACCATAGTTCATAACGGCATTTTTCACATTTATTGTTCAAATGAACTTCTTGCCAAATAAGTGTAAGTAAAACACCCCCACCAAAATAAGGTAAATAAATCTTCTCTAACCTTTAAACTATTAAACAACTACTCAAATTCATGTTACCCAATTTAATCCAACATTCTAACAATACATTAACCAAACCCTATTATCCCAAACACTCAAAGTAAACATGACCTTATGATTAATAGTCATATTTGAATGATAACACCTATTAGGACAACAAGACTCTACCAATAAGGAATGCCCATGACGTGCGTATCCTTTGTCCTAGACACTCAAGCTCTATATATACTCTTAGAAAATCATGAGGTAAAAATACACACTCTAATATTCTCATATTATCAAAATTAAAGCATAAAGGTACAGTAGAGGATGCACTACATACTCATCATAGTTGTTTTCATATTTTCTACCACACATTCTTATGATCACTTTAAGCTGGTCCAACAGTGGCCTGCAACATTTTGCATTTTAAATCCCTGCAACCCTATGAGGTACCCCTTACCTTAGCAGTTCAAGATCCACAGCTTATGGCTAGACGATATCGATGAACCACAATTGACATATGGCCCAACTCCATCCGCATACTAGGATTACAAACTTTTTGTGGTACAAGTATTAAAAAATGATTATTTGTTATATATTTCAACAAATAATAGAATTTATATATATTTTACATGAATAGGATATATATATATAACAATTTAAATACCACAAAAATTTTGTAATCGTAGTCTATTGACAGCACTGGGCAATATGCCAATTGTGGTCCATTGAAATTGTCTGGCCATAAGCCGTGAATCCTAAACTCTTGAGGTAAGGGGTACCCTGTCGGGTAGCAGGGATTTAGAATGCAAAATGTTGCTGGCCACTATTGTACCAGCTTGAAGTGATCATAAGAATGTGTGGTTGAAAATATGGAAACAACTATGTTGGGCTTGTAGTGCATCTCCTTTCGTATCTCCATGCTTTAATTTTGATAGTATGAGAACATTCGAGTGTGTTTTTTTACCGCATGATTTTCTAGGAGTACATATGGAGCTTGAGTGCATAGGACAAAGAATACTCACATCATGGGCATTCCTTATTGGTAAAGTCATGTTGTCCTAAAAGGTGTCATCATCTTAATATGACTATTAACCATAAGGTCATGTTACTTTGAGTGTTCGGGATAATGGAGTTTGGTTAATAGATTGTTAAAATGTTGGATTAAATAGGTAACATGAATTTGGGTAGTTGTTTATTAGTTTTAAGGTTAGAGGAGGTTCATTTACCTTACTTATGTGGGGTGTTTTACTTCATTGATTTGGAAAGGACTTTGTTTGAGCAATAAATGTGAAAAATGCCCTTATTAACCATAATAACGAATTCACAATGGAGAACAAGCTGCGAACAACGATCCACCAACCTCCTTCTGTAGTTGCCAATTTATGTCCATTGAGCTCCTTTAATAAATATATCTGGCAAGAAGGTATTGTAAGTCAATAATGACAAAAGAAGAAGCCTACAATATTGAAATATTTTTATTCATGAGTGGTGTATGTGTATATT
Source organism: Handroanthus guayacan (assembly GCA_014898755.1). Taxonomy (NCBI): domain Eukaryota; kingdom Viridiplantae; phylum Streptophyta; class Magnoliopsida; order Lamiales; family Bignoniaceae; genus Handroanthus; species Handroanthus guayacan. The sequence goes on along the minus strand of JACFYI010003589.1, from coordinate 110,515 downwards.
AAAAATTTGCTAGTGATAAATCAAAGCATTACACTTAATTTCTTACTGGTAAATATTGAAACAAAGTCCCCTAACTAATATTTTGTACTTTAAGTATGGTTTATTATTTTTTATTTACAACAGTTTTGTATTAAGAATAGGTTGGATTTGAATTTTCATAA
>JACFYI010003589.1:38688-65739 GCA_014898755.1 Handroanthus guayacan | reverse complement strand
GTTTTTGAAAGAATAAAAATTGGGATGCTAAAGTTTTTCAAGGGTCAAGTAATAATGCTCATTGTCTCAATATCTTGTGTGGATCTTTGTATGCATAAGATGTCGGAAAAATGTAGACTAGTCGACGGGTTCATGAATTTAACAAGCGATAATTGTCTTGTAGTCAGGTTTTGGGAAGTATTTGAAACATTGCACATGTAATTCTCAACTATGCCTCGCCTCTATCTGCAACAGACTTTCCTTCTTATTCATTGTTTTTTTCTTTCGGTTCTTCCTCTCTCTCACACAGATAGGAGTGTAAACGGATATTAAACGGATCGGATACACTATTTTCATATTCGTATCAGATTAATTTATCGGATACGGATATCCGTATCCGTTTACTGGCGGATATTGAAAATAATATCCGTATCCGTATCCGGTGGATATTAAACGAATTCGGATATATCCGGATCCGTTTATAGTTATATGCTTTTTTGAATATCTGTACTCGATTATAATTATTTGAATTGTATACGTATCCATATCTAAATGCTATTTTTTATACCCATTATTCAAATATATATATATATATATTTTGGATATCCATATCTGATTGGTTTAATCAATTTAGCAAGACCAACAAATACAACTTGTGAGATAAAAAGACTAAAAATCCATAATCTAATTATATACAATATTTAAAATACATTAGAAAATATTAAAATATATCATGTACAACAATATAGTATGTATAATTTTTTTAAAAATATTATTTAATATATACAAAATACATGCATTTGTTCATAGAATATTTTATATATATAATAACATTTTAAATATTATTTATTTCACATGAATAACGGATATAATCGAATATATAAACGGATATATCAATCGGATATGTATTCGGAGCGGATATTAAACGGATCGAATACATGATTACCATATTCGTATCCATTTATAATCGAATATCTCCTAATCGAATACGGATAATATCCGCTTTAAACGGATACGAATAATTTCTAGTATAAACGAATACGAATGCGAACGGTAATCGAATTTTCGAATATCCATTGACAGCCCTACACACAGACACACAGACACACACATATATGTATATATGATATGCATATATTAGCTATTGGCACAAACTCGATATACGTGCATCTAATAATTTTTGTTTTTAAAAAAAATTACACACATATAAATTTATATTATTATGTGCAAAATGTGAGTATTTTGATTCGTTACGCTTGCATAATCTTCCCCCCGGCCCAAAAGGATAGTAAGAATATAAAATGATTCGTTACGCTTGTATATATTTTTTATTAATAGGATTTGTATGTTACGATATGATGTTTATAGTCCATTTTCAAAATAAGGGTCATGTATATAATTCTTTACCATCTTGGTGATAGACAATTTTTTATTTTTTTTCTTTTATAAATAAGAAGAAAGAAAGAATTAACAAACGTAATAATTTTTTTGACCGTGATCATGAGAGTTCTTTATGAAATTGATGGATTCATTCATAACTGTTTAAAGGATGAGTCTATATAAACAATCTCATTAAATGATTGATTCGCTATCATGGATTACTCTTGCAAGCCAATTCAATATATTTTTGTGTCAATTTCTCTTTTCATATTAAGAATTCATTTTTAAATCATAGTGCAATAGTTTCTTGTATTGTGACAATTATAATTTCTTAATTCTCCTTTTGTGATGTTTTACTAAGTCTTTTTATTTAAAGAAAAAAGAAAAAAGAAAAAGAAAAAAGTGAAAATTCCATAGGCTTGCCTCTCGCAGGGAAGTCCAAACGTGTCAAATCAGCCAGTTAGCCACAAATTAATCAAGGGCAATACGGTCAAACAACTTGCGATATAACTGCAGGAGAACGTGGGGCCGACAAGCAAAGATGATTTCGGGGGGCGTCGGGGTTTGTCGTGTAAGAGGCCGACGTGGCAAGATGGAGCAACGTGATTGGGCCCACCTTTGATGTGTTATCAACAACCGTCGATCGTGAGTTGTCAGAACATGCTGGGTGGCGATTAAGATCAAACGGCGGACATGCCTCTACGAAGACATGTCAGCCGTCGATTGGAAGTCAAATGATTTTCCACGTTCGAGAACGAGCGGAGATGATAATTGTGGTTGGAGGATTTTGTGGGTGATACGTTGTATTCAAGGCCGGCATGTACTCAATATCATCATCAACCCCAGTCTACTCTTTTGTCGTACCATGTTTATGCTCCAATTTGATTGGGTGGAACTTCTTGATAAAAGTAAAAGTAAGAAAAGAGGGAAAATTTTTATGTTTTTTATTTTTAAAAATATAATGGAAAGTTATACATTGATGTTGTATTATTATTTTAAGTAAATAAGTACTTATATTGACATCTTAATTTTTATTTTTATTTCTTTATTGTATAAGATTGAACACCAAGAAGTGAACTCTATTTTATTGTCAATTTCGTAGAAGTTTGATGCGGATTAAAGTAAAACATAGTAAATTAGAGGATCTACTTGCAAAGTTCAAGGGATTGACAGTAATGACTCGACCTAATATAACTTTTGAGCCAAATAACATGATCAATAAAATAAATGTGGTTGTTAGTTAATATTTTGCAATATTTAAGTTAAATTCAATTTAAGGAATATATGAAGATAATAATGAGTTTAACTTTAAAATCAGATAATAGCATACCTTTCCAAGATGTTTGATTTATAGCGGATTTTCTTATGTTTTTTATGGCATCATTTTCGTCTAGATAGCATCATATGGAGGCTAACCCTAACAAAAAAATGTAAATCTTGTTTATTTAGAAACTTTTCAACACATGAAGAGTATTATCTGACTTTTACAAATGCTCTTTAATCGTACACGCATCGACAGCTGATTTAAAACTAAAAAATCTTCAGATGCACATTTCCATATTTAACTTAAAAGATTAAAAGATAATTTTGAATTTAATTCGTGCTAAAACTCCAGTTCAAATCCACAATTCTAGTTATACAAAAATGGTTATATCACGAATAGACAAAGATTATTATTATTATTATTATTATTATTATTATTATTATTATTTTCATTCTTTTTTCTTTTTCTCATTGTAGTGATTTATACGTACCTAAGATTACTAAATCTAACTAAATCTATTTACCATAAAAAAAAAAAAAATGTGTGCGTTTCTTAAAGCGCTGGACGTGCATGTGGTGATGTAACATGTAAGGTTGTCGCTTGCAAGGAATAAGTTTAATTAGTTTAACAAAGAGAAATAAGAACACTTGCACATGTAATGTTACTGCATTATATATCCAAATTTCATGTATCTTTGTCTTGTTGCTCAAGAGAGCATCCTAGGCATGGGCATCATGACAAGTGAAAACTCTAGTTTGGATTTAACCAAATATTTTAGTTGCGGAAAAACATATTTCAAACAATCTAATTGGTCTTGTCTTTTCGATTTGCACTTGATATGATAATACCAGCAAAATGATCGAAATACCTTCACATCCAAGAAAAATCACTTCGTGTTCCTGAAGATCTACATTTTTTGTCTTGTAACTTATGCCTTGTACACTTTTGGTCCCGTAACTTAGGCTTTATATACTTTTAGTCCCAATTATTAGTGATGTAATTGAAGATTTTAATTAAACTTTTATCTCGCATTTCATCCTTTCACCCTTCTTCTGTGGATTACTTAACGACAGAAAGTCATGTGATGTTCACATGGTCACTAGGCGTACTGATTTTGGGACAAAAGTGCGACAATCAAGAAATGGGACTAAAAGTGCGATACACCTTTCTCCCAAGATCAAGAGATTAATGGTCACTCTAGTATCCCATGACCTTCTGTCATTGAGTATTTGATGGAGGGAACAAGATGTCATGCGACAGAAAAGTTAAATTGAAGTTTATGAGATATCACAAATGATTGGGACAAAAAATATACAAGCCCTATGTTATGGGACAAAAAATGCGATCCCCCATTACAATTCCAACCCTAGATCCCATACAACCATGCAATTAGGCCCATTTATCACTCCACACGGCAACATTTGAAGAACCCATGTAGAACCGTACAGCCACGCAGTCAAGACCCTCATCAGCTCCACGTGGAATTCTAAAGATTTGCGTGCTATAATATAATCATTCAATGTCATTTGATTATATGGTTCGATCTACAAAACAGAATCAACAGAATTCAGAGCACTACCACTTGTTTTCACCAGAACCCCGACTTATTTGACTAGCTCATCATACCTCTATAAATACTTCCTTTCAAAATAGAATCAAGTTATGTAATCAATATATTCTCCAAAACACTCAAAAGTACAAGCATATCCATTGCGACCTTTGTAGTATTATGATCATTCTATAATTTCCAACTTCTTTCAGACTTTAGTTTAAGGCTAGAACTTACATTATTAATAGATTAATTATTGTTTATTTGTTTTAACCCCCAATTCAGATTCGATTATGGAATAATTGCAGCTCAATTTTATGATGTAAAACTTAAAATGTAAAAGTCCAGCTATCTTCGAAAAATTGGTATTAATGATGATTTTACTTTTTAGTCCTTAGGCCATATTTACATTTCAAACCAAACATCCCTTCCACAAAAGTTGTTGGTTTCACCAATCATCATCTCATCCATTGTAATTTTTCTTATAAAAACAAAGAATACGACAAGTTATATGACTAGTTACACGGCCCTAGAGCCGTGGAGATCCAGAAAACAGTAGTACAAGTACTTCCAACCGGAGAGAGATTGATAAATATACTTCATTAAAGGTAGGACATAGTACATACATATATTAATTAATATGAATTCAGGACCATATTCTTCTAGTTGTGAATTCGGGTTCGGATGAGTTCATGTTAAGATTGTCCAATAAAAATACTCTAATCAAATACCAAAATATGATACATTTATTGATGTTGTCGTGTAACAAAGATGGGTCATGGGTAAGGTGGTCTAATCCAAAGCATTGAATGTTGATTGTGATTTACAATTTCACATTGCAAATTGAGTTGGATCGAGTTGATTTGATCCAGAAACAAAAACGTGAATCATTAAGCTGACATGTAACATTCCCATAAATAAAAAGTATATGTAAAATTACACATATCATTTATCAAAACACACATGACCCATAGCATTTAAATTTCAAAGTTAAGAATTAAGAGCTGACACAAAAAATTATATTTTAAAGAATTGTTTACTTTGTTTGCTGGAAAAAAAAAGTGTGATTAAACATAGCACGAGTCATCTCATCTGTTGTGATAAAAACCTTTTGCCACATTTAATACACTGTTGACCGAGCCTTTACCTTGATATATAGAAGCCCATGATTTAAATCACGAGTTTCCATATATTAAAGTAAATGTTAAATTAGTGATAAAAAAGGACATATTGAATTATGTCAAAAAAGGACATATTGAATTATGTTAACTAACTCATCTTATTCACCTTAGTTCAATAAAATAAATACCCCCTAAATAGACTAATCCTAACTCATAAAAGATGATTAACCCAAAATCTCTTAATTTGGGAATCACTTTTACACTTGAGGAAGACCTTGTTGCCTTAAATGTGAGCTTAATGATGACAATACATACGTATAGAATAGAAATATTGACAATAGCATGGAATATAATGATCTGGACCTTATCTTTTCTCCATTCCGGAACTAATTATGATAAATTATATTAATCTTTTGATTAATTATTACCATGTTGATTGCAATTAAGTAATACTTTGTTCAACTATACAGTAAACATGTGTCCCCTTTTAACCCCTATAATTAATGGAAATGGACCCAATTTTACCATCAAAGTTTGAGAATTTAATGTTGATTATGAAATAATGGGACCAGTTTATAGCTATCCCAGGTTGAAATCTCCTCTATGGTAATTAGGACTTCCCCACAAAGATTGCAAATTATCATTGACATATATTGAAGTCCATTATTGAAATTAATGTAAGTGGGGTTGGAGAAAGGAATTTAATTTTGAGGAGAGAGCTTAGAAAATGCAGTCAACCAATTATTTGGGATTGGTAAGTACAGAAAAGAGGCCATGGAGTTTGAAAATTAATTTTGAGGTAAGGTATGTAATTTTAATTTTACTCCTTTAACAATAAGGGTATTGATTTTATATCACCCCCAAATTTCAAGTTAAAAAACGATGAACCTTTATCCTAGTAGTAAGGAGAAAATAGGGAATGAGGGAGACGAGATCTTCTATTCCAAATGATATTTCATCTCATATTCCATGCATTTAAATACATGCTACGCATATTAAATATTTTCTTATAAAAATATTTAGTAATAAATGCAATATACCTAATATGTATGTAAAGGCATGGAATAAGAGATAAAACACCATTTGAAATAAGAGATTCCGTCTCGGAAGGAGGGCATATTACCCATCCCCGTCCCTGCTATTCAATTCTCTCCCCTATCCCTATTCCTGTTTTGGGATAACTTTCTTTTCCATCCCCGTTTCATCCGGGTAATCATTCCCGTTCGGGTCCCATTTCCCCACTAATGCCCTTTCACATTCCCATCGCCACAACGCCATCACGTATTGATATTAGTAAGATGTGTGAAAATGATGAAATAATGAAAATAAAATCTCCATATATTGATGAACACATGGCTGCATTAGTTTTGATGACTGTGGGGAAAAGAAGATGTAATAAAGTCAACAAGTGCACAGAGTCTAAAGAAAAATATACAAATGTTTGATAATTCCAATGTACAACAATCCTTCATAAGCATATTCGTGAGTTAAGATTAGATATAAAGTTTATTTCATATTTGCTTTTGAAATAACATAGAAAGATTAATTAAAAGTATTTTATTAAAGGATATAAAAGCTCCTTAATTTGTGGACATATGGGGACAGTGATGGAGATGTGGATTTGAGAATCCCTATTGGGGAAATTGGATAGGGCATGGGAACAAATTTTTCCAAATCCCTGTCCTCAGCAAGGATGGAAAATTCTTCCTATTCTCATCCCCATTTTCTATCTCCATCCCAATTCTCAACAAGCAGGTCCTGACAGGGATGAATTGCCCATCCTAAAGGTTATGATCTTGATTCCCATCTCCTTGTATGGGTTTTAATTCTATTAAAAAGTAGTTTCATTTGGTTTTCAACTTAATAGCAAGTTTACTAAAGGATTCTTCTTGTTAGTTTTTAATTTTCAAATGTTTTTGATATGATGTACTAATGTAAGGATTTGATGAATTAGTGGTTTTTCTCAAGAAAAAAATAAAAAAGAAAGAAAGATTAGTTACAAAATATAAGAAATTGTTTTAATCATGAAATTATAATAGATTTGTGAATCAAGGTCAAGATAGAAAGTTTACTTAAAACTTTGCTTTTAGCATTTTCTGTACAAGCCCTAATGGTATAAATAGTTTGGTAGATGTTTCATTTTTATACGAAAAGTATTGATAATTTACAAAATGAAAAGGAATGAGTTAATAATTTTACTATTTCGAAAAGGGTATGTTATGTCATTACCCCAATCTCTAACTCCCATGGATTCGAGGCGGCGACCTTGTGCCGGCCCTGATTAAACACGTTTTTTCAGATTATGTGGACAATAGTAACACTATCCTTTACAAGCTTAAAATCAATAAGCCAATCTGACACAAACTGCAATAAAATTACAACTTTGAGAGGAGTTTCCATTTCTACACATCGAATGATGCTTGCACTCTATTAAATTAGACTAACATATATATTACAAAATAAGAAAGAAAACGTGCTTTACATGTCAACAAACTTGCATTGGTGTCTCTCTGAATCCAATATTAAAGTTGTTCTGAAACTTTTTCTTACCAAAATCTGCATTTCCCTTTTGCATCATAGCCACAAACTCATTGTAATCTATCCGACCATCCTGCAATAAGACATAATACGTAATTATTAGTGCGAAAGTACTATCTAGAAAGAAGATCATCTAAAAGATTCAACTTTTCGTTTTGTTCATTACAAGAAAACATCTTTACAAACGGAGAAGTCTAGAACATGGTTATGTAAGGGATTTTGTTATGTTACAAATCGAAGAGCATATAACTTATCACTCATTAGTTCTATGACAAAATTAAAATTCGTCTCATAACTTAATTATGAGATAGAATTGCTATAACAAATAAAAAAATTGTAATAAAATTATCACAAAATCATCACAAGCGTCATCATTAATATATATGGTTAATTACTAAAAATCCCCTGAGGAACATACAAAATACTCCCTTTATCTTTTAAAGGGACTAGTAAAACAATTAAAATTTTTGTGACGACGACCACGATTGGTGGTCTGTAAGACGGAGGCAAATATCATGGGAATATTTGTCATCTCAAAAGACAGAAAGTGTTATTTGTAACCAATCCAAACCTTAATTAGGGGATTTTTGGTAATTAACCCTAATATATATTTTGCTCCTTTCTAAAATACGTTAGTATTTTGTGATAAATATATCACAGCCAATTTGTTAAGAAATCCTATCCATCACGAAATTTGCACAAGTGAAGTGATATTTTCTTGTAGCAATTTACTCTTTTATACTTACATTGTTTTCATCAGCTTCGCGAATCATTTCTTCTAGGTGCGAATCCTCTATTCCAAACTCTTCACAAGCTTTCTGTAGCTCATCTTGTGTAATATATCCACTTCCATCTTTATCAAAGTACGAAAAAGCTTTAAAGAGATGATCTTCCTTCTCAATTTTGTTCAGATGCAACGTTGCAGCTATGAACTCTCCGTAGTCAATAGTGCCACTATTGTCTACATCTGCCTGTATTTCGAGAATAAGTATAAAGGCAAGAAAATCGAATAAATGTTTCTCAAACATGTTATTACACCACTTTATTCTGGGATAATTATCTCAACACTTCCTGAGGTCTGATGCCTTGACTTAATCCTAGAAAGGCCCCAGTTGTGATAAATTACGCTAACAATCTTGCATTTGTTCAACCGAGGAAAAACTTGACTAATCTTTTGTAACATTACGGTTACAACCCTTGAACATATTGATTGAAACATCATAAAACTATAAACAGACCCCTAGACTAGGGGTCTACTTATAATGTTACCAATGTCTGTTGGTTTTCGGCCAATTGAACTTGAAATGTTACTCGTGTTCCCTTAAATTTTTCGTATGCTCAACTAACGGTAGAGGTGTTATTGTAATATTTCGAATCACAGGAGTGTATTTGCAATTAAGACAAATCTCACAGGGTATTAAGATAACTATCATTTATTTTTCTTAGTTTTAGAACCTTGTTCACCAATGGATGTCCGAAAACATATTTTACCAAAGGAGGCAGAAATACTTACGGCCTTCATCAAATCATATATCTCAGATTCATTCAAATTAGCGCCATATTTTTTTAGGCCAATCTTGAGCTCTTCGAAAGTGATTTGTCCGCTGTTATCCGTGTCTATCATTTTGAACATTTCTTTAAGACCGGCAATTTCTTCTTCAGACAGGCTTTCTGCAATGACCTGTAGGAAATATAACTTGTTTCAAGATTGTGATGATATAAACCTTCACTAAAAATGTATCTTTGTATTTCTTTGTTTGTTTGTTTGTTTGTTTAAAAGATGGTAATCGCGTACCCTGAGAGCCATTTTCTTAAGCTTATTCATAGCTGAGAATTGTGTCAATCGAGTAAAAACTGCAGAATCAAGAGGCTTGTCAGGAGCTACTCCATCAACCTGTACCCAAGGATGACCTGCAAGAAAACAGAGATGAACTCTGAAAATAAATGGATACTCGAGGTCTCACAGATGAATCTGTATATGTTATGAGTTTATCATCTTGATTATTCGTTTAGATAGCAAAATACGCATATTATAAACTTAAACTATATTATTGAATAATATCATGCTAAACTCCTACATTGAACATTGATCAAAAGAGACCTAAATAACCACAGTTCATTAAGGTTATACATCTAGCCAAACCATAACACAATAAAATAGTGACATATAACACGTATATGTTAACCATAATGTCAATTTTAAGGGATAATTACCTCGACAACCCATGTTGTTTGGAAAAATAAAATAACGCTCCCTACCCTCACGGTTCATTTAGCTGAAGGAAAACTTAACAAGGTCTATATAATATTGCTATTATACCTATTGAAAATCTAACATATCGACTGAAACAATACAATTAAATCTCTTGTTAATCTAACATTCTTTAGTGTTCACAAGGTCTACTTATAATGTTACACATATTCCGTTAACTTTTGCACTGGCTGAACTAATGGCAATGGTATTAACTTAATTTCCCAAACCACAAGAAGTGTTCTTGTAATTAGGTCAAACGTCCAAAGGTGTGAGATAATTATCCATAACTTTAGCAATGTAACTCACATAGAACTTGATGAGCCGTTAACCTCTTTCTTGGATCCCTTAAAAGCATTCTCTTCACTAGATCCTTGGCACTGTCGGAGATTTTAGGCCAAGGATCGGAAGAGAGGTCAATATCACCATGCAAAACCTCTTCAAATATTTCTTGTTCTGTCTCTGTATCAAATGGAAGTGAAAGCATGAGGGTCAATTCGAAGGCATGCCGACTAAAGCAAAAACGTCTTAACTTTACTATATATCTTACCACCCCAAAATGGAGGGACACCACACAGCAGAATATAAACTATAACACCTGCACTCCAGACATCTGCCTCTGGTCCATAATGCTTACGGAGCACTTCCGGAGCAACGTAATAAGGGCTCCCGACCACATCAGTGAAGGTTTCCCCTGTAAAGTTTAAGCAACCATTGGCATATATATTGTCAATACGAACAGCCAAAATGATTTCGCTACAAAAAATGTGCACAAGCTTGGACTTGAACTATGTTTAAGTTGACAAAAGATACAATCGTTAAGGTGCAATAGGAATTCAGATTAATATTCCCTACCATTTCGTTCATCATGTGCTCTGCATTTAAGTCTTGTGATTCAGAGTGGATGTGGAATTCACAAATTCGAACCAACAACTTCCTCACCAACAAAATATGGATGCATGGACCAAATTAATAAATGAACTCGTCGATCTTAATGCTAAGTTAAAAATTGTCACCTTTAATCAGTGACCACGAATTCTTGTTGTAGAATATTCTAGCGCAAACCAGTAAGTAGGACCAATACATTCACTAAATATGCTTCTAATTATGTGAAAATACCTTATCAGTTTCTTTAGACATTATAGTTCTTGTTTCCTTAAAATGATCTTCTCCTAAGTTTTCTCACATGTAACTACCTAAGTTGTGACAGATCACCACATAACAGAAAGGAGGCAGCAGATAAAGTGGAACTCCTACACATACTTATCATGATTTAAGGACAATTTGAGAACTATATATTATTGAGACAAGAGGTAACACATAAGATGCAAAAACCTGTGAGACAAATCCATCAAGACAATGGTTTGGCAATATACCTGGCTTAAAAAACACTGACAATCCAAAATCAATGGCCTTTATAGGTGACTCCTCCTCGTCATTAACAAACAAAAAGTTCTCTGGCTTGAGGTCTCGATGCATCACACCCAAAGAATGGCAAGTTTCTATTACACCAACTATAGTTCTAGTAAGCTCAGCCGCCTTTTTCTCTGAATAATGCCCCCGTTTAACAATCCGATCAAAAAGCTCACCACCAGCACAAAGTTCCATCACAACATGAACTGCAACAGCATCCTCGTAAGCTGCCTTAATCGAAATCACATTTGGATTCCCAGATAAATGATGCATTATCTCAATCTCTCTTCTTACATCATCGACATCTTCTTGAGTCAACAATTTTCTCTTTGCAATAGACTTACAAGCATATTGCTTTCCAGTTTTCTTCTCCACACATAGAAAAGTTGTCCCGAACTGACCATGCCCAAGTTTATGCCCCAAATTAAAGTGCTCTTTCAAATGTCCTGTTTTAGTTTTCAACACAGAATCAACCTGAAGACCTACACTCATCATTCTCTTAACATTATGAGGTTTCTTGGGCTTATGGGCTACTACTGGCTCAGCCCTTTCATTTACTGTCTTAACCACTTGCTCTGGTTTAGGATTTTGGACAGGTTTTGTCTCATCTTTCTTGATGGTCTCCTCCCATGATCGGGTTACCGGAGGCTGTTTTGGCTCTTCTTTCACTATAGTCACAGGCTCCATTTTCACGGGCTGTGATAATTTTACCTCCTCCTTTTCAATCTTCACCACGTCAGGGGGCTTAACCTCAATACCATCAGATTTTTCTATAGCTTCCACAGAAGGGGCTTTAGAAATCATATCTGGGGATTTAGACCACCATAATGAATGTGAAATTGTGTAAAAGAACCCATCCTTAGCAATCTTTCCATTGACACATACATTACCCATCTGTTATTGATGAACAATTTTCCTTCCTCCTAAAGAAATTCAAACTTCACCACTACATACGGATGTTGAACTCCAACAGATTAAAAGGCTGAACACAAATGAAACAAAATAACATTAATGAGAAATCAATACCAAACAATACAACATAAATAAATTCCCAAACAATGAACACAAATGACTCTGCACAAACTTCAATGGATTGAAACCACTAAAAAACCCACAAGTATTTTTTGGGGAAAAACTGAGATAAACCCAGAAAATCCCACAAAAAAATATTGAGAAAAATGTAAAAGATAAACAGGAATAGTCAATCAGAGGAATGCAGAAGGATTGAGCAATACAATGAGAGTGAAAAATGGAAGGAGTGTTTGGGCGTTATGAAGAATTAACCTCTTGTTTACCAAGTCCATTTTTATCTTCTCGTATTGATTAGGGTTTTGAATTTTCTCTCGCTTTTCTTGTAATAAACGAGAATGAGAAATGAAAAGGAAAGATTAAGGAAGGACAGAGAAAGAGAGAGATTAGGGGGAGGGAGAAGGTGGCAGGTTTTTCTGTTGGAATGTTTCCAAAGTGAATACGCGTTTAATTTGTAAATATAAGTAATTAAGATGTTATTTTTCTTAGTCTAAGCAATAAATATGTCATTAATTATTACCATTTCCAAAACGTATAATGTGTTGATGATTTCTTCTTATCTCTCTCTCCCACTTTTTCCCCCTTTTTTGGTTTATGATTTTGCCATGTATTTATTTCCATTGCATGGATCAAATATTGCATCTATTTATATCCTTGTATTTTGTTACGTTGAATATTTAAGATCACAGATAATATCAATTCGATTCTCACAAGTGTGTGAGGATATTATTTTGTTTTATAGTATATTATTAAGGAAAAGTTCTACTTTATAGGGTGTTAAAAATTTTTTTTGTTATTTCATTAATTTTTGACTTATAGTTATGTAATAATGTACTGTTTGAATATTGTAATTGTTCTTTTCAAAAATAATAATGATAATAGAAAAGGAATACTGATGTAGTTTCATGCTCTAAATAACGCATTTTTTACACCTGTTATTTCATCTTTTGTTTTATGTTATAAATAAATGCCAAATTTATTTTCATGCTCTAAAATAATCTTTTTTTTTTTTTGGATGAGGTTAACCTACACATGAAATTAAATGTAGTATTAATTGCAACTTCATGCTATAAATTTGCTTATTCACTGTAAAATTTTATTTTTATTTTGAAAGAATATTATTTTTGCTCTTAATGAAATCTCTTTTATATATATATATATATATATCTTGCAATCATACAACTGCGTTTGTATAGCCACAAATGACCAAACAAATTCAATACTTAAGCGTGGACATCAAAATATTTTAAGACTTTGAATATCTTTGATTATTATAAGATTTTGACTCTAGAAGTGGTCAGCCACTAAGTTGATAAGATTTTGAATGATTCTTTGTTGCATACCATAATTTATAATTTTTTTTTTATAAATATACCAGAATTTATAATTTATGAACATGAACGTCTAAGGTTTAACGTCAGCCGGCAGCTGCCGGCGACAGCCGGGCCAATTCTAAATCAGAATAATTAAGTAAAGAAATTTACAAGGATTAACTAACATGATATTATATTCTTTAATCGTCAATTAATTTGGTTGATGAGAATATGTCTGAGAAAATTATCTCTGAGCTTGCATTGTTCATAAGATTGGTGCGGAGTGCGGACCCAAATGGCACTTACGGTTGCCTTGTTCTTAGTGCTAGTATTATTCCACATATATATTTTTTTTCTTTTTTAAATCAGCCAGTCAAGTATTGACTGATTACAATTGGGCACAAAAAAACTTGCGCCCCGACACACAAGTTTGCAGGATAAGGGGTCAAATACGATCACCCTACGAGCCGTGTTTTATCTGTTGTGTCCTAGCGCAACATGCAAGCACAATAGTATTTTCAATTGAAAAAAGAAAAAAGAATTCATTTTTTTCATTACTAATGGATCTTGAAACAAAGAGGTAGACGGGTCATTGTAGCCCGTAAATCACCCCAAGTATTCATATCAACATGATGCCAAAAATTAAAGATTTTTTGATCTCATCTTCAATCTAACAAACATGAGATAACATGCCTTAAATCTTTCGCAATTCAATTTGAGCCTACTCAAGGAAGTTTAATTGAATTTCATATCAAACGAGCCCTGAAAAATTTACAGATCATCATATCACCACATTTCAAATGGAATATTTACAAGTATATCGTCTAAATTTGAAAGTCCATTACAATTTAAAAATATTTCATCCATTTAAAAGACTAAAATATATTTCAAGTTGTGATCAACTTTCAAGTTTGGGCAACATATATTCAAATATTCCACCACAAAAGAAATGATACGGTAAAATGCAGACTCTTCTAAAATCTTATTATATAATTGATTGAGTTAAGAAAAAATTTAGTGCAAATTCATTGATAGTTGGAGCGACAAAATGTAATTATCCCATAATATCAATATCAAGGGATCAACAATTTTACGCGAAAGCACTCATACTTCCTATCATGAACTGGCATAGAGAATTCTAGCTGTTGCATCTACAAAGAAAGAAGTTGATAATTGGTTCAAATTTATTGCGTAACCATATACTTGTGGATCTAAAGATATCTTGTTTCAAACATCCCTTGCCAATCCAGAGAGATCAACATCTCCATCAGAGTTGCGCCCAGGAATCGATTCTTGTGGAGGGACTCTTTCCACGGGAATCCCATGCTTGCGTGACGATGAGGAGTCTTTATAAAAAATTTGCGGCACCCCAACTGAACTGAAGAACTCGTTCTTCATCTCTTCAGCTGCTTCAAATAATCGGTTAATACCACCAAAGAGGTTGCGTTCAATTGCTTCGATGTCACTACGCAACCCAGGAAAGTAAGACGGTCTATGCTCTGACTCAAATGGAAATGAGCCTTTAACCATTTGGTCCGTGACATCTTCCTCAGTATATTCTTTGTTAGATTGGACCATCTCGCTGGGCCTGATTGGAAAAATACACATAAACTAATCAGCAATTGTTGTATAGAAATATATAATGAAACTCAAACACACATACGGTGTACAAGATATTCCCAAATGAAGCCTTTAGCTGCATGCAATTGCTCATGTGACTTCACCCGCAGATCTCACAATAAGACCACTAAATTTCTAAACAACATAAAACAGTTACCTTTTCACACATCAGAAATGTGTAAATCTGCATACAACTCATAAATCTTTCCAAAGTTGAAAACAAAAACAACTAAACCATTGAGCTAATTAATTTTCTACCATCAGAAATGACTTAAGCTGCCCAAAACAAGGACACTTTAGCATGTGGGACTCGGTCGGAGTATGAAATGAGCTAGAACCAATAGTAATTAGTAAGAAAGCAGTTCAAGCAATTCTAGAATAATAAACAACATTATTGAAGTAACAATCTTTACGGTTACTGGCCCATTTTATTCCTTTCCACAGTATGTTCGTGTGACAACCGCAACCACTTAGGGAAATAAAATGAACCAAAGTGGTTGAGTTAAACAAAAAGCAATCAAACCATGAAATAACAGTCCGTGTCCATGTAGTCCTTGTACTTCTACTTCTGCCAAACTTTAAATTTTTTATTCCACCAAAATGAATTACATCTAGTTTTAGACTTGGTGTTAGAGCATGAACTTTCACAGACAGGGCTTCTGCCTGAATCTGTTCTTAATTATGTAATAGAGATCTAAGTTAAGAGATTCTGTGTTTGCAGGCAGAGTTCAGATTACTTTTGCCATCAACTTCCAAGCATTGGAACACACCATCTTCAACGGTATTTCCTACTAGCTCATCAGTCCACCCAACCTGCTTCCTGTTATTCTTGTCCTCCTGGCATGTTAACTTCATCTCTTCCTCATCTTGTTTCTCTCCCCAGTTTTCGTCTTACTTAAAGCAAAGCTACATAAGAAGTCAGTGATGGACCAGCCTAATCCTTTTAAAGCTCATCATCATCTCCTGCTCCCCTAATATCTCACTGAAATCTATAAGTAACAGTAGCCTGGTGATTGCAATTTTTGTACGATTCTACTTGTTTTAAGCAATCAATGTAGGGCCAAAAGACACAAAAACTTTAATTTCTCATAGGGCCAAAAGACACAAAAACTTTAATTTCTCACAAACACTTTTATTTCTCCATTCACCTCTCCTGAAATTCTGTCCCCACTTATTTTAAATTCCCATAAATCTTACTTTAGGATACAGAGCTGAGGTCTTGTTCTTCTGCAGCCCTCGTTCAGACACTTGACAAAATTTCTTACTTCTATTTTCATGTTTTCTTCAAATTTGATCAAATCGTTTCTCAATTTTTCGAACAGATTTCCCGTTTCCCCGAAAAATGATTTATTAAGTTCCAACTCCCAAACCACACAGCAACCCTAATATTAGCTAATCCACGCATTATTCTCTCAAATTCCTACGATGCTGCAGCAAACAGGCGTACACAACATTAATTGTTTAAGTTAACCAGAACAAACAAATATCAACATGTGCGCGTCCACTACATAACATAAGGAAGGCAAAATTACTAGTAAGAAAACACTGAAAAAAAGAGATAACTATAAATTAAATTAACTCAATATTTTAAGAAATAAAAATGAAAAACAGGTATCCGAAATCTATCCTTCCCTCAACCGAATAAATTCCTCAAGAAATTAAAACAGCTATACATGGATTAGATTTGTTTACACACAGAAATAATACAACATCGAATTCCAGAATTTCATACTAGTATTTAATTACCTCCCAAAACAGTCCTTGAAAATCTCTTCCGTTTTTTCGCATTTACGGATGAACTTCCCGGGCTCCACTTCCTCCGTGCGGCACTGCGACCTCACCACCTTCCTGGTTGCGCAGCGGCCGCTGTTATCGTTACCTGAGGAGCCGTAAAACTCGCCCACGTGGCCCGAGGAAAACGAAACGTAGTCGGAATCATTATTCTTCCCCAACCAACCCATCGTTGATGCTGTTCGCCAGATTCCGTGAGAAGTTCTGTGATTTTCTGTGAATTTTGGTTCACGGACGACCTAGAAAGTAGAAACCGCCTTAACTTAGAGGGGGAGGTCTGCTCTTTTATAGTGGAGGGTAATTACAAGCTACCACATTTGTTTCGTGGAACCCAAGAACTTAAGTTGTGATTGGTATGTAATTGTTTTGCTTCAATAAGTAAATGGATAAGATAATTTTATTATAAAACATAATGACAAAATTATAAAAAAATAATAAAATATTTTTCTTTAATAAAGTTAATACTTATCTTACCCCATTCTATGTTAGGGAATCAATGCATTAATCTTCTTCTTTTTCCATCCCGATCCCAAAAAACAATGCCGTTTTAGGTGTCTCATACATTCTGTTATTGTCCTTACGCTACATTACAACTAAATTTCCTGAAAATCGAACAAATTGATCGAAACATTACAACTTTAAAAACCCTTGTTAATGTAACTACCGGGAGTGTTCGTACAACATCCCTTACAATTAAATAATCACACTTTTTTTTCTCAAAATTTTAATAGCATATAATATCTGTTACAATGCGGGCTCCACACTACTTTGAGCCACCAAATCACTTTAATCCCACACACCAAATAATCCCAAATCTCACAAAATTTATTACAAAACTCCGTTCTGGAGTAGCGACAACCTCAATGAACATAAGCCCTTAAATTAGTAGGATCTTACAGTTCAGAAATGTAATGGAAGCAGCAAAACATCGATTTTTTGTTTTTCCTTTTAGGCAACCTATTTCCATTGATACTATTTGCATCAACACTCGGATTGCAGTTCTTGGTCGCCGTCTCAAAGACTGTCGTTCCAGTTTGCTGATTGATGGAAGAATGTAAATTAGATGGGCTTGATCTGTCTTCATCTAACGAAGCAGGCACGATCTTGTGTTGGTTTGTTTCCCTCCTGTAAGAATTGGACCCTTTATGCCTGCAATAACGTACGTGTTTATCAACCAAAGACATCTAACTCAATATTTTATCTAGGCAAGATTTGACATAATTACAAAAACATTTCCTGTAGTTTGCAAAATTATAATCACGCCCTTTAGTTGATAGGAAGTTTAACGAAGTCCGTGTAACGTTATAAGCATATTGATTGAAACACTACAAGTGTTGCTGTCAATGTAACAAGATTGAGTTTCCAAATTATCCAATTATAATATTACATAGGCTTTGTTAAGCTTCCGTTAGCAGAGCTAATGATATGAATGTATTATTGTAATTTCTCAAACCAGATATAGTGTTTCCATAATTAGTCTAAACTTTATGGATCGTTGAGGTAATTATCACAAAAAAACATACCTCGAAGCATGAGTTTCCGAACTTATTCTAGGTCCAAGCGAATTCAATTCCTGCGACCCTATTCTTGAAAATTCAGCACAACTCCCATTCTTTCTACTCATTTCATTCGCAGCTTCTGAGGAAAATGACTTTTCCACAACTTCCTTCTTGGGATCACTTAACTTTATTTTATTCTGCTCCCGGAATATGTAAATGGCCTTTTCCAATGTTTCCAAAGCTTGTTCTGCTTTTGGACTAATAGGGACTTTCTTCCTTCCAGCACTCGTTTTCATAGCTTCTTCCCCCTTGGTACCAACAACAAATTCCCCCTTGTGGCCCCTGAGCTTTTCCATAGTTCGATCAGTTGAATAATTTGATGATATTCGGGTACAATTATCTACCGATCCACTTCCTTGAACAACATTTTCTTCAATTTCATTTAGCCCATTTCTACCTCTAAGTACCATTACTTCCTCGTCTTCAGAATTAATAATAGGATCCTCCCGACAATTATTGTCCTCACCATTATCATCTCTAAGCATACAAGATGTGTTTGAGTTTCTTGAATAAAGAGACTCGCGTATACGAGTGTAAAGGGGGTCCTTTAAAGCCTCGAGAAATTTTTCATCACCTTTAGAAACTAAAGCAACTTCCTGTAGATGATCGAGCACAAATATGATGACCATCAAGGAGTGTATTTATATACGGCTCAAATATGTATCGTCTTGTCTGAATTCTATCAAAAAACAGGTGTAGTTCACGACAAGATTGATATTAACCTTTTTATAGAGCTTGAAACCGCTACCTATGAGCTGCCTCGAGACAAAATTGATGAATGCTGGAGGAACAAAGTCGAGTTTTATATCCATGTTTGCTATTGTCCTGCAGAAATCCAAGAGTAAAAGAGCGTGTTTAGCTGAACTTATACGAAACATGTATATAAGCTCACATATCTTAGAGCATATAAGATGTCAGATCTCACTTCAAAAAAAGTTGTCCAAAGTGGATTGATGAAATAATATTTTTTTCAAAAAAATTTAAAGTATTTTACAACATATTATAAGCTCTTTAACATCTTATATGTACTTCGAATAGCTTACAAATCCACCCAAAAACCATCTAACTTATACATACACAAACTTGTGAAGAAACTTGTAAAAAGAACAAAGATCAAATGCAGCTTACCGGAAATAACTCCGATCTGCAGACACCTTTTGTAAAGCAAAACCCCCGACCACATCTATTCTTAAAACATCCTCTGCATCAGGAATCCCGTCTCTCGGGAATCCATGAGTACGTCTATCAATTTTTTCTGAGTCGGAGATCTGAAAATAGATTAAATTTCTTTTGTTCTTACAACAAAGAAAGCTGCAAGGTAATGGAAATAGAAGAACTGATATTTTACCGAGTTAAGAAGCACCACAAGAAGATCATCTTGGAAGTATTCGAATGCAAAATAATGTATTAGAGCTTCTCTGCTTGATAATGGCCATGAAAGCTTCGTCCTTTCTTCCAAATAATCAGATAACATATCAGCATTTCAAGATTCATGGTTTTGAACCGACTGAAGGATAAGTTTGTTTGATCATACCTTACTAGAGATATTTGTTCGCCATTTCTAACTCTTTGTAAGCACTTTGACGTGATGACTTTGAAAGTTGGAATTGAGGTTTGAGGCCACCTGCAGAAATTGGAGAAGGAACTAGATTATGCTTAAGACGATCACGTAATATTTAATAATGTCTAAATTCATCGTTAGACAGGAAAAGCTTGATCACATCAACTATTGCCTCTTTAACACTTATAGTGAGAAGGTTTTGTCTTTAAAAAGAGCCTTGAAGGTCGAGAGAAATGGAACAATTTTTAAACTATCTCAAAACCATCGACTCTTCCAATGTGGTACAAGACTTGGGAAGAGGCATGTGGCCTGGGTTCCCACAGACAGCCCTTGACTCTTTTGACATGGGACAAAATTTGTTATCATCGTAAGCTCCCAGTTAAGGGGTTCAAAAACAGGCACATGGCCTTTGTTTCCACAGATGGCACAGCACGATGATACCAATTTCATTACCAGACATTAAAACTCAGCATGTATTGTCTCCTCATGCCCATAGCAAGCGGTTTTTTCTTAAAAGACGTCTAAGAGGATTGAAGAAGGCAACAACTTATAAACTATATCAATTCTCACGATTATTCCTATGCGAGACAAAATATCTAATTCTTACCATTTTGTGTACAAGCCTGACTCCCATGAAATACATAAACCTGTTAGAGATCAAAAATTAATTAACAGAAGATCAGAAAAATTAAACTCTCCGAAACTTAGTTTTAGCTTACAAACATCAAGCGGTCCATCCACATATCCTTCAACGAGCAATGTATGAAAGGGAGTGCCTGCCGGTGCTTCTCTATACATAACTCGGAATTCTTCTGTATCATGCTTCAACTATCGAGTAAGAGAAGTCAATAAAGATGCACCCAAATATACATATAAATACAAGTCAATACATCAATAGATCGGCATACTTTCCAGCCACCGTGTGACTCCTCATTCGACTTTATCCTCTCGACATCATTCTCAGAGGTACTCCTCAACATACTAAGAAAATTTGAGACCTCCTTACTTCTTCGTTCCACAACATTTTCAACATGCTCTGTAACGAACATATCACGCAATTAGCTGTTTTAGGTAAATAATAGTGCTAATATGAGAAAAACTCATTAAAAATATCAGAAAGAGAACCTTCAAACTGAAGATGTGATGATTGTAAGATTTGGTTCTTCACTAGTGTCTGAAGTATTTCATCATTTGTCAAGTCTGGTGATGCTAGAGTTTTGTCCAGCTTGCTTCTGTAATCAGAGATATTACCTTTCCCCTCCATCTTTGCATATCCAAGAAAGGAAGATTTCGTCTAAATTCTAAATAAGCAACACAAATAAATTAATTCATATACCATATATTAGTATCTGCTCTTTGTTAAATGTTATGTGCAACAAATAACATTAATAACTGTCTGAAGATTTAATTCTGGCCTTCTCAAGCACATTAGAGAAAACATAATTTTGTCTTCAAACAAACAACTCAGTAAGTTATTACAGTACAACATAAATAAACAGGTTACAAAGAAATAGCAAATCTTGGCTATGCTTATAAGCAGAAATAACTAAATGCATAACAACGTGGATAAATTATTACCACGTACAATCTTCTCATTCTTACAAAGAAAACAGTGATACAAAATCGACTTAAACTTGTCCAAGATCACATCTTTCATCTTGTCTTCATAGAGAGATTTAAACTCAACCAACAAAATCATAGAAAATACACTTCAGAAAGAATTTAACACACTTTATTCATATACAAACATGTCAGAATATCTCATAATCAAAACCCATCATGCATCAAGAAATGGACATAAAAATTCCCAAAACTCACTCGCAGCTGTTTTCGGGAAAACCCAGTTGGTATTTTGGAGTTTTGAATTAAAAAATCTTGGAATTTCTCAAAACAGAGATTAATACAGGAGGAGACAGCTTCAGCTGATGCGAGACCACCTCGTCCGCATGGGTTTTTCTTGAACACAACGAAATATTTGCTAAAATCTAGTAAATAAAACAAAAGAAGGCCACGTAAATATTGAGACAAAATTCATGTTTGTGGTGTGTGTCTGTTTATCTTTTGTTTTCAGAGTTGGAATTTCTTTAACGTTGTTAAGTGCGAGTTGAATCATGGAGGGATGCTCTTGTTTCAGCGCGTAGCATAATTAGGTGGCTAATAATAATTACTGGTTAACAAGTTCATAATTAAACCTTCCACCTAAAGATGTCACTAATTAATTCAAAGCAACAATTTGGACGAGCTTAATAAAGATATAATTACCTCAACTGCATGAAGTTTGAGCTAAATATTAAAAGATTCGGTGCACTTTAAAAATAATAATGACACCATTTATTGTTTATTTAATTTACGAAAATTTAACAAGTTTGTATAATATTATAATTAAACTTTCAAAAATTTGTGCATGTTAAATCCTCTGCTTTTAATATTTGGTCACATAAAAAAACCAAAGGGTGTCGGGTTATTATCACTTTAATGATTTATAATTTTCTTTTCGAATAGTTTCACCTTAAAAAAAATAAAAATCAAATATTTTCTTTGTGCTTGAATTGAGTTCACTTAATTTGAAATTAAATTAATTTTCTTTTTTGGTTTTTAAGTATGTTTTTCTTAAGCTAAAAATCTATCTTTTAATCAATAAAAAAAAATTTAAAACATTATATAACTCACTGTGTACAGAGGAGCCACTAGGAGTGGCAATGGGAATGATTGGATCAGGGATAAATGCTAGTCGCCTAGTCTCTATATCCACCTTCAATTTTCCATATCAATCTTCATAGGGCGTGGGTGGACGGATTTTACATCCATCCTTGCGTCCGCTGGACGCGAGAATTCCGCAAATATTCTTCATTCCTCATTTCATCTTAAAAAATCAATTTGCATGAATATACAACATCAATATTTTATATCCATTTAATTTTTTTATGTTATAATAAATATTTTAATTTTAAAATCACAATATGGTTAAAGATAATTAATGTTAGGTTAATTTTTATATGCTAAAACTTAACGTGTGAAAGAAGGTTATGAATCTACTCTTTCATCATGTACACGCACAGACCTATATATATGTTGTATGGATATTGGAGGCAGAATCGGGGGCAAATGTGGGTATTCTTCGATTCGTACCTAATATTCAATCTCCAATTGAGTATTCACTCAGGTAAAGAGAGAACTCTATAATGTTTGTCTCTATCTTTTTATGGTCAAATCAAGTATTTTCATACCCACTTTCAAATTTAGTCAAGGACTAAAATTTTTATATCCATTAAATCAAAGCAAATGAATACCCGCAAGTATCGGATACAATTGCAATCCCCAGGACCCAGGTATTTACCACAAAGCCGTAGAACATAGGACCTAAGGGCAGACCAATAAAATGGCAAATTAAATAATTGAGTTTGGGGGAAGTGCAACTATGCACTCATAAACATAGTTAGTAAAAACATGTATCGTAAGTGTATAATACTTTTTCGTATATATTTTTTAAAAAAAGAGTACGTTCCCGTCTTCAACTCAATGATATGAAAAAATACGTGCGTTTTATGTTATAGACGTATGTTTGACGTGTATATCCGTACGTACCCATAACATATACATATTTTTATCTTTTAGTTTATTTACGTATATTTTTTGCAATTTCCAAAGCATACCAACTACCCAACCACTACTTAATTATTTCGACTTTAAAAATCACAAACTTTTCAATCCTTAAAGCACCCATAAACATGGATGTGCCAAAATTAAACAACCTATCACTCAAATTTTTTGTGAAAATATGCAATAATTAATGTATTTTATTTGAAAGAATAATATTAATGAATTTTTTAAAGGAACTATATTATTAATAAGTTAATTTTTCATTGATTTCACATTTTAATTCTCATATTACTATTTATGTAAGACTACAAAACTATGCATTAATTTATCTTATTTAAAACGCTATATATTCTAAAGGAAAATATATTTCATAGAAGAGAAACTTATTAATAAAAGACTAAATATGAGTAAAAAGCAGTATAACAAACGTTATTATTATATTATATTTGCCGCATTTTTTATTATGTACTTTTTTTCAATATTCATAATATACTCGTATTTTTTATATACCGTAATCCAAGCTAAAACGTAATTTTTGCCAAATAATTCAACGCATTTTCTATAAAAAAATATATATTATACTCGTACGTAATAATTAACGTAATTTTTCCATCTCGTATTTTACTAACTATGCTCATAAATAGACAATGATGACACAACTCGCTTAATAGAAAAACAAATATATGAATTATGATGACTGAAACAGCAGGTCATTCACTTGCAAATATTAATATTTAATTTGGTTACAGTATATGATTTTATTTTCTTCCATCTTTTTATTTATTTATTTATTTATTTAATTTTAATTTTTTAGCTTGTGGGACTGGATGAGAAGACTATAGTATATGATTGTACTAAGGGATAAAAAAACACTTTATCCCACGAGTTATTTACGATTTCGCACTTTATAGCTTACACTACATGAAAATTACACGGCACACATTTAAACATATTTCACTAGGAAATGATCAAATGTGGTGCCATATAATTTTCGCATAGTATGAATAGTTTGATAAAATTTATTTTGTTTAAATGATAAAGTGCAAAATCGCAAAATATTTTCCCCTTTTCTCCTTTGTACTAAAGTAGTTGAACAAAACAGAGGCATTGGAGGAAGGAAATATTTCTTTCATAAGAAAAGTAGCACTTATGTTAGAATAGGACACAGCTCATTTGAAGATAATTAAATGGCCACATTATTTAACGTTGAAATGTAAGGTATCCTTTGGCATAAAGGAGAAGAAGACGTGTCCATCATTAATCACGTTAAGTGACCTAACCTAGATAACAATGGCTACTAATTTCATATATAGTAATACTTAACATTTTCCACATTAATATAATAAAAAAAATTAAAATAATTGACATATTGAGTTTCCTCTTTTTTACTTTTCATTTTTTTTTTTAAATTCCTTATTACATAAATAACGGTGGAATATTTTCACGACGCATTCAGACCCCTATATTCATTGACACACTTGATCATTATTATTTGCGTAATTTATTATATAGATAGCAATTTGCGTTTTCTTGAGCTCTTGATTGGGAAGTATGATACTACATAATGTTGTTATATTGAAGTTTAGTGGATGAAGTTGAAATAGCAGTCAGTAGATATATTGAGGTCCCATTTTTGGATTTTATAAATTACAATTGTTAGATCTCTTTTATCATAAGTCGAACTGTCTTTTTTTTCAATAATAAAAGGTTCCACCAAGGCACCAAATACATCACAGTAGAATGATACCTAAATGTTTTTATTTTGTGATACACCTAATCATTGTCAAATATTAAAGTTTATACTTTATATAATATGTTTTGTATAAATGTGTGTGTATGGTTTTCAAAGTAGTTCATATAAATTATGATTATAAGATTATCAAAGGCAACTAAGCAGGACCAGCTTCTGACAACTAACATATTAATAGTAATTAGTGGTTGATGTTGCTCACAACTACATTAATATATATATTTTTTTAATAAAGTGTTTACTTGTCTCTTTTCTTTCTTCCTTTTTTTTTTTTCTTAATTTTTTTAACTTTATCTGAAAAAAGAAAGTGTTCTCTCAGCCCTTAGGGTTTCTTTCCCCCTTTTATTTCTCTTTTCTGATTTAGGTAAGAAGCGTCAGTGGAAGCATGGACTAATTTTACAACGTATCTAGACGTATAGGAATTATTCAAGAATGTCAATGACATTTTGAAGAACTAATGTTAATGAAGCTCAAGTTTTTTCTGTTTAACCATTTCCTTGTGTGAGAATTGTCATGGGAATTTTGACATTTCTTGTTTCAACCTATTTGCAGTGAATATTATCTTTACTCTTTCATTTAGATCGTAGAATTTCAATTTTCATCTCGTCTAATCCTATGTTTGATATGAGAGAATAGGGGTGTGAGTCGGCTCTATGCCAAACCCGTGCTATTTGTTGGATTGTTAAGACTTGAACCTTGGCCCTGAAGTAGCAAATATCAATCGTACCGAGAGATTAATTACCTACTTAATGTAATTTTACAAATTTATCCCTCTATTTTAACGTGCCAAAGTCCATCTTGCCCCTCTCCACCCATTTGCCTTCTTTACCTCCATAGCAGAAAAAATTGGGTTCAGCAAACGAGAAATAAAGATAGAAAGAGGAGCAATCTTCGGAGGAACTTAATTATAATAAACACAACAGATTGCTACTATCATGAATTTTACAGGGGTGAAATGTACTGTTCCCACTTCCCTCCTGTTGGAATTCATTACAGTACTAGCAACTGTGGCACATTCAATGCGTGTGATTAAATTTTTTGGTTTATAAAATTAAAAATATTTATTTATTTTTTAATAATGAAAAGTATTTCTTAATTATTGAATAATATTACTTTTTTTAATGTAAAACAACACGATCGAAGATAACTTGAAGACTCTTAAATTGGAAAGAAGAAAATTATAATTGAAGAAAAGAATGAAACAAAAAAATAAATATTAAAAAAGAAAAATTAATGAAAAATATTTTGTTTTTATTTTTTTTATAACTATTTTGTCATTATTATTGTAATGAGGTTATTTTTGTACATTTTTCATAACAGACAAAAAAAAAAA
>JACFYI010003589.1:8094-33387 GCA_014898755.1 Handroanthus guayacan | reverse complement strand
ATATCTAGTCTTATAATACTTGAAAAATGAGATTATTACAAAAACATCTCTTAATTTTAGTAAATAAGATTAATATATGTAGATTGATTATTGAAAGTACTTAATATTATTTAGTAAAAAGTAGAAATGTGATTTTCAAATAGCTGGTCAACTTACGGGACCGAGATATATACCAATAAACTTGAAAAAGGTACTATGTCCTAAGAAAATCTGAAATTAATTTAATAATTTATAGTGTGGATGATAATTACATATACTAAGATGAAGTCATTTATCAACCCTCTAACCACATAGAAAAAGGAAAATATATCACGCAATGGACATGGATTAGAAAAAATGGACAATATTTATCATTTGTAGACTGAATACAACATTAACAAAGGAGTTATACTAAAATAATTTTAATATTAAATTACAAAAATCAAAAAATAGTTTATATATATTTACTTCTAATTCAGTCTTTATATCTTAATATTTTGTATCATAGATGCAATTGGTTTAAAAATTTTCATTGTAATTATATATTTCTTTTATATATGAAAAAAAAAAGAAAAAAAATGAATTTGCAAAAATGCATAGGAATTCTTATTATTTCTGCATACAATAAAAGTGGTAGTCAAAGTATTAACCAAAAACTTAATCAAAACCTTTTAGTTAGTTCTACATGGGGAAAAAAAAATGGTTTGCATAATTCTTAAAAATAAGTTTCTTTTCGATATATCTACATTTATTTCGTCTACAATTACCCAAAAAAAAAAAAGAAAAAAATTGCATCTTAATCATCCATAATATGGAAATTAATATTTAATCATGCACGTATGAGTTCCTTCCCTTCTAAGTTACTAATTTAAAAAGTTGGTTTCCAAAACTAAAATTCATTGTTTTAAAATAATTTCAACAAACATCCAAATATGAACCCAGAAAAAGCATAGAAAACTTACCAATATTAGCCTGTTAGAGTTACGAACAATTTCTCAATCCATAAGGACCAAAGCTAAGAAAAGAAAACGAACAACATAAACACAAAACAATTCACATGAGAAAAAACAAAATAAAACATAAGATGAATGATAAAATTTCTTACCTTTATCCAAATTCCGTAAAATTCCGCATTAAAAAAATTGCCTGGAACATGAAATGAGGAGTATACGGGTGATGGGGGAAAAGAATTGCTAAGATGAAAAGTTAGTGGATTGGGGTGGTTGAGTAGTGGGTTGAGGTGGTTTTTGAATTTTGAATTGAATTTAATCTTCAAGTTAATTTTTTCTTAATAAAAATAATTTAAAATTCTAGGAAATTAGTATTTGGTCAAAATTGGCATAAGTTTAGTCAACCACCGATCTCCTATATATATATAGATAGATATATATATATAGAGGAGCACAAAAACCAAGTTCAAAATCAAGACAAAAAATGACGAAGGATGGCAAGGGTAGCTTGTTATTTTCCCTTGCAATCCAATATTGTATATCATATCAAACAAACCAAACAAGATTACATGATTTTGTAAATTAACCTCTCATATTTTGTATCAAATAGTAGATGACATCCTTCAATTTCCAACAATAACAAAAGGGCCAACCTCATGGAAAGGGGTGGCAATGGGGCGGGATGGCCCCGCCTCGTCAACCCCCATTCTCCATTGGGTCAGTCAACTAACCCGCCAACAATAACAAAAGGGCCAATCTAATGGAAAGGGATGGCAATGGGGCGAGGTGGCCCCGCCCCGTCAACCCTCCGCTCACCATTGGGTCAGTCAATTAACCCGTCAATTGGTTCCAAAGTTATAAAAAAAAAAAAATGAAGAAGAAGAGAAAGAAAGAAAGAAAAAGAAGTTGAAAAACTTGTTCAAAGAGTTTAGAGAGTCAGATTGTAATGTGAAACCCAATTCAAATTTTTTGAAATAAAACATGGCCAAAAATAATATATCTAATATATAATATAACATAATATATAGATATATATATCTCGAAGAAAAAGTGAAAAAGTTGTTCAGAAAGTGCAGAGAACGAGGGTGCATTGCGTGTGGTTTGGGACATGGAAAACCTAATTTAAATTTTTTGGAATAAAATATGACCAAATATATACACACGCACGCACACAAATAATATATATATAAATTAATATATAATATATTATTTGATATATATTAAACAAGATAGGTTAAGTAGAATTTGTACCTTGCTCCAAACCCATCGAGGATTGAGAAACATGTCCCATACGCTGCCTCGTGCCCAATTCAATTGCCTCGTGCACCCCATTCAGGGGGCGGGGAGGAATGGGGGCAATTTCTAGTTTTATAACCCGCCCCATTAACATCCATATTTATGGAATTTCATTAAATTCCTTATCAAACATGTTGCATGGAGTTTAAAAAACACATCTCAAGTACATTCTGAGTATAAACTTCTCAAGTTTTATCTGTCAATCCATGCTAGTGGTTGGAATTACATTTTTATCCTTTTGGTAAGAACCAAATTTTATTTACTCCTTAATCCTAATTTGCGTTATATTACTTAAATGTATTTTTAACAAGTGAAGTATTGAATTTAACTAAGACCCCACCATTACTATCATCACACTAAAAAATATAATTGCTGTGATAAGTAAGATGCCAATAAATTGTCAAGCCCATTGGCCCGGCAGGCAAATTTCACCAATAAGGGGCCCAAGTAGAGAACTTCTTGGTCTGTACACTAACATCAATGCAGTGTACAAACCCGATAGGAGATATAAGGGAAAGGGTATTTTGGAAGGGATTCGAATTCAAGTCATTGATCTGATAAATCAAAACTCTAACCATTTGGACTGATCATTGATCTTATTTTTGAGTAAACTTACCCATCCTATAATTAATTGTCACTATCTTATACAATTCGGGGGTGCTGATGGGTACCCAATCTGTATAATGGTCATTGGTCCAAATTATTGCCCTTCAAAATCAATATCATCTAATATTATAAATACTAGTAATTTTAGCACACTTAATACATGTTCTTAAAAAATTTTATAGTTGTAAAATAAATTAAATTTTTACCTCCAACATTTCAAATTTATTTAAATAATTCCAAAGTATTTATTTTTAAAATACATGAAAATATATAAAGTTACAACATGGGGCTATGACTTATATTACCTTTGTACAAAATCGGGAAATTCAATAAGTGTATTTCCAAAAACATCACACGAAACTCATTAATAGAGTTGGGTGTTTTATATATTCTAGTGATCGGCTCACACTCAATACATGTATGTCTAATTATTGAAGCACAACTAATGTACATACAAGCATGCAATACAAATATAAAACTTCTTCTATTAATAATACAAATAAATCTTAATATAAAAAAGTGTATTCATTAATTAGATGTGACGTGAAATTAAAAACCATAATGAAATCTAAATGTATAACAAGAAGTACTATAAAAAAAAAAATTAAACAACAACTGATTAAAATTACATAAAATAAAGTTAAATCACATACATATTTGCTGCATTATTATCAAAAAGAATTTGGGACTTGCCAAAACCTTCTGAGGTATTTGAAAAATTACATCAAAAGTGTGGGAGGTAAATGGGAATATAAGATTCACCCATTTTTGGAGTCGCTCCTCCAGTCCTCCTAAAGCAAACTCTGCTGAGGGTTTGGCTCTTCTCGCAGCGACGATTCACCCAAATCCCCTCCATTTTAATTCTATTACCGGTACTCTCACAACTTGTCTCTTTCTCTCTCTCATATATTTGTGCTTGTGTGTATATAAGTTGTAAACTTAAACGGGCTTTCTCTGTTGTAAAATTTTAGTTTTTATTTTTATTTTCTTTTTTGTTCTTGATGAATTGGGATGCATTTGTTTGAAAAGCTTAATTTTTCTTCCTAAAGAATATGCATAAATAGAAGGATAGCAATGCATTATGAATGTAGGCCGGTGCTCTGAGGTCGGTTTTTGGATAAATTCTGTTTGCTTGCAACGTGTTCGATAAAATTACGGGTTGGTTTTCTTGTTTGCAAATGATAGTATTCGTGGATTTAGAGATTTCCTGCTGTGGGATGCTAAATTCAGAGGGTGTTTGGCGTTGCTTCTGCATTGGGAATGAAGTGATTTTGATGGAAAAGCTGAAGCAGAGGTGCTTTGGAATTTTTGTTGATTTTAGCTTAAATCCACCATAACCGAACTTACTTTACAAAACAATCTCCAGAAGACTTTTCGCAGCTGAAAGCCAAATATCGGCTAGGAAAAGCAATGCCAGACAACATCTTCCTTTGTTTTATACATAAAAATTCAACAGTTATAGTTTTAGTGCATTCTCATGGCTGCTAGCATGATTGCAGATCAAAGAAAGTGAACTTTGAAATAATTTCAAAGTTCCAGTAGAGTACTGTTTTTGTACTAGTTGTGCGTGTTGTCTTGATAAATTCTGAAATGCTTTTTCTACTGTTTGTAGATAATTTGACTTTGCCTATTGGGGAAGTCTTTCTTCAAGAAAATCTTTTATACATAGAATAATGGTGGGCTGGCAGCGGCATTTGCAGTCATTAGTGCGTCAGGTTGCCAAGAGATATGAATGCAGTCGCAATGCTTCATTCAGCACTTTTAATCACACGAAGGCTTCTCTGGTATCTGGTAATTTGGTATTTGAGTTGAATGAAAGCTGGTGATATATTCCAATGTGAAAACACTTCAGTCACACGTAGTTATGTTACGTGTCTTCAAGAGTCCACTGTAGCTTATGCAGTTTCTTGATTCCTAATAAAACTCTTGCAGGTGAGGTGCCTGGTTTGTCTAGCCTTCGAAATTCACTATGTCCTCCTATTTCAAGGCCACTGTATCAATATTTACGGAGACTGGTAACCCCATTAGTGCCTTCCTTTTTTATCCAAAAATTGCTATGAAGAGCATGTCTTTCAACATTATCAATGCAATCTTCCTATTGTTCTATAAGGATATGTAGAAAAAACCTATGGGATTTTGATTCTAACTTCACAATTCACTTTTGGGTTGGGCAGGAAAGATTGTTTATTTTACTTGTATCAAATGGTTGCTCTTATGTTTTTGGACTGATTTTCTTTGGGTTTTTTTTTAAATTACTATTATATTTTTTATTATCAAAACGGCTCTTACTGCTTCAATAGGCACCTCCTGATATTAATAAGCATCCGATGCATCTGAAAAAAGGAAATATTTTTGTTATTCATGTATCAGTTGTTTATACTCTAAATTGATAATATTCACATGTGAATGCTAGTTTTACCTTATGACTTGATCCACATGCTTCTTGGCATTCAGTCTTCAATTGACTCATTAGAAACACTCGACTTGTCAACTCATCAACTTGTTCCTTTCTTTTTTCCCCCTTCCTTGGGATCTGCACGTTCCTGTTGACAGGAGTTCACCAGTTCGAGAAGCTTACTTGCCGGCTCATCTGAAGCAACTCCAATGTCTTCGCCATTAATACCAGCTTTACCCTCAAGTACTGGTAATACTGAAACTCAGAAGGCCATTTCTAAGCCTTCAAAAGTTCAAGCGGTTTTAAAGGGAATAAAACAGGTAGAGCCTCCTTATCCTGATTTTCACTTCTTGCAAACTTAGATTAAAGAATCCTGAGTCTCATTTTCTTCAGAGTTTGAACAACTAATGACTCAGTAGTGTTTATCTTGCATGGTGTTTGCAACTTTTGCTTTCTTCGTACTGATGTGCACATGGGTTGGTTATGCAACTTGCTCTTTCTTAATGGTGATGTCAATATGGCTTAGTTATTTATTTTTCTGGATTGGTAAAGTAGCTTTTGTATTTTGGTCTTTCCTGTTCTGTTTGGTGGCCTCCTGTGTTTTGCATGTGAACATGGTTTAACCTTCACCTTTACATTTGTAAACAAAGTTCTTGCTTCAAACTGACTGCGGTCCACTATTATTCCGACCATAGTCAGCAGATAAGTTCTTTATCTTTTGCTAATGTGGGCTTCGATATCCATGGATTTCCAGATGTTGCAGAGAATGAGCGTTCATATAACGGTTCTTTGTAGATTTCTCCATTTCTTGTGTGATTATGTGGATCTCTTAACTTTTATTCATGTACCATTTCAAGAAGTGATATGCTTTACATTGCTGTCTAAGAACCGTATTTTCTGTGTATATTTCATTTACCCATTTACATTACTTTCTTTCAGAGTCCTAAAAAGGTAAACTTGGTTGCTGCTTTGGTCCGTGGAATGCGCGTTGAAGATGCATTGTTACAGTTGCAAGTGACAGTGAAGAGAGCTGCTAAAACTGTCTACCAGGTGATTTTTCTTTTCTAGAACTTCAAGCTCTCCAGGAAAATTCCTCTAGTTCAATGGGTAATCGGTAGGCATTCATCAGACAAAAACAGCAGAAGTTGAGAGGGGAGTTTATTTGTCTGAATTCTAAATTAAGAGGCGATTCTGGTTCCTTCATCTTTTTTACCTGTCTCTGTTACCTTACCTTCACCATTTTCGCACACAGAAAGCGAATGAACCGAATAAACTGTTCTTAGGATTTGGGTGTTTTCATGGTGTATAATGAAATACATGTCTGCAGGTTATACATTCAGCTCGTGCCAATGCAACGCACAACCACAGCCTCGACCCAGACCGTCTGCTTGTTGGTAAACAAACTTTCATCCTTTTACTCACTTTGCATCTATTGTCACACTGCTTCTCATTATCTCTGACATCCTATAGCTGAGGCATTTGTTGGAAAGGGACTCTTCAAGAAAAGGATAGCGTACCATGCTAAAGGTAAATGTGGAATAAAAGTGAGACCAGAATGCAGACTAACTGTGGTAGTAAGGGAGATAACTCCAGAGGAGGAGGCTGAGATTGCCAAACTGAAGGTGCACAATTTCCGTAAGCTCACTAAAAGAGAAAAACGACTTGTGCCCCATAAACTTATTGAGACAACTCCAATATGGGATCGCAAAAGCAAGAAAAGAAGCCAAGAGTCGAGTGCAATGGCTGCTTGAGCTGTTTCATTCCATTAATCCACATTTTGATTGAGATTTTTGCAGTTAGAAGTCATAGACAAAGGCTAGTATCTTCATGTTTTCTTTTCATGCTGATAATTTCCTTTTCTATGCGCTGGCATGTAATTTGCTGTTCGCTCAGTGGGATTGTTCTTTGCTTGCCCAAGACTTTATTTTGTTATCGTGCATTGATAAGAGATTCTTCATTTTTGAGGTACCATTGTGCAGGGATCATTAAAACATGAGGTGATTCTTTTCATTGAAATGGAATTTTCCTCGCACTCGGTCAGAGGCACAACACCCCCCCCCCCCCCCTTCCGGGGTGGTGGTTTTCCCACCCTCATGAGAAGCTCATATGACGAGTGGTCAGCTCAGTAAACTTTTCTTATAGGGGTGTCAACGAGCTGAACTTGAATTGAGATTTGCGAGCTCGAACTCGAGTTACATATTGTGAACTCGAA
This sequence comes from Handroanthus guayacan, assembly GCA_014898755.1. Classification (NCBI taxonomy): domain Eukaryota; kingdom Viridiplantae; phylum Streptophyta; class Magnoliopsida; order Lamiales; family Bignoniaceae; genus Handroanthus; species Handroanthus guayacan. The sequence continues at coordinate 25,949 of JACFYI010003589.1, read as the reverse complement.
TGAGAGGAATCGAACTCGAGCTTAATTCATGAGTATATAATATGTAAATAATATATATTTATATAATATATAATCATCAAAATATATATAATTAAAAGCTTGCGTACAGGCTTGTGCGCTCATGCACAATTATGTTTAAGCGCAATCTCATTTAACTCGATTTGAGCTCGATTTTGTTCAAGTTTGAGTAGAACTTAATTTTTGTTCAAGTTTGAGCAGAACTTAATTTGCAGCGGCTCGTGAGTATGTTCGGCAGATTAAGCTCGTTTGATACCCCTGCGAGATGTTACTCCTCCATATCTTAACGAAAACATAATTGCCATCTCATTAAGCGGTTTGATATACTGCTTGGCATATCACAAACTGAAAAAAATATGCATCGTGTCCTGACTTATTTTGGGTGATTAAAGTGCGTGTGTGCGTGTTTTCTCTCTCTCTCTCTCTCTTTTTTTTCTTTTTTTTCCCCCTTCCTCCTCCCTCCTCCCTCCTCCCATATATTTGAAGAACTGGAAACAATGAATAAACTAATTAGTTAAAAGTTCTAATTTTATTTTTTTTTTTAAAAAAAATGATATTTCACTATTCAAATCATTCCTTCTCGATACAAAGTAGGACCTTTTTTGTTTATCAACATAAGAAATTCTTGTTCTCCACACTCACACTGATATGTTTTAACAAATCTATTACTGATTATATATAAATATAATCACAATAATTCAAATAAAACAAAAATATTTACCAAACTTAACAAAAAAGTAAAGATCCAAAACAAAATGTGTACCAGAAATAGAAGAATAAAAAGAAATATAGCAAGTATTTCAAAGTTGTTACAGGGGGCAGCAGAACATTGAAGCCTGAAAACTTTAGCTTTGTCCAACTGCCGTACGATATCTAACAATCTCAACACCCAAGTAGTCAACCGGGCCAAGCACGGCAACATGTGGCTTTCCTACCTGTACTCGGACAGCAGAAACATGCGGGTACTTGTTCAACACTGTCGATGCAATAAGTTGAGCTACCGATTCAAGAAGATTATGTGGGGCTCCTTCCACAACTTCTTTAACTATGCTGCAATTTCAGGGCAAGGTATCCATGAAGAAATCAAGTCGATGAACGCATAAAACGAATCAATGAAAGAAAGCATAATGAGATGCATCAATGTCACTCATATTATTACTTTTTGAATACATAAGCGCAAGAGAGGTTCTTGATTAAATGTAAAAGTTCCCCCCATCTCTGTTGTTGGAAAGTTTAGGTGATTTTCAAATCTCAATCAAATGATTATATACACAGATAATTGAATGTTTTAAGTTACCTATATATTGCAGTGTAGCTGATGGTATCTGAAAGACGGTCAGATTTACCCGCAGGTTCAAGATCCATCCAGGCATCTACATCGATCAAGAATTTCTGACCCAACTTCCTTTCTTCTGGCTTCACCCCATGGTACCCATGGAACTTTAGACCCCTTAAGACAAGCTTGTCTCCCTTAGTCATTTCTCCATAATCTGTCAATACAGCTGATGAAGTGCAAGCCCAAAGTAAGGTCAATCGCCATTACATAACAAGACAACATATCACACATTCAAACAAGTTTTTGGCATGTTCATTCCAGTTTTACTAAGTTAAATACAACAATTTGGATGATCGTACTTGTAGGACTTGAATTGAGATATGAAATTGAGGATTCATTGTATCATGCATATCAGGATATCTATTGTAACAACTTCTACTACAGTTTATGGCAAAAAAAAAAAACAAAATCAAATACGAATTTACAGGCATTCCAAACTCAATGAAGCATTAACGCAGTGTGTTAGGAACTTCAATAAGAAGTCAAAAAACTAAAACTGCAGCACATCTAATAATCTCATAAAAAAAGTTGCAGTTGTCAGCACATAGAAATGAAGATTTCAGAACAAAGATAAGGTGTAGTTTACACAAGCACACTGAAATTGGCATAGAGAACTACACCTAGAGGCTAGATGTTAAAACTTTACATGTGTAAAGCGTATGAGTAGTGTTCTCCTTATATGACCTTGGGCAATTCTCATCTCATAAACTAGTTTTTGGGATGAGTTAAGTCCAAGGTCCATTATCAGAGAGAGACACATCCCCCATGTTGCACTACCTGGTATTGACCAACCGTTTCATGTTATTACATGTTCCATATGTCTAGTCCTAGGCATAAAGGCCTGTGTTAGAATTCAAATTGGTAAAGTATATGGGCAGTAGTCTCCTTAAACGACCTTAAGCAATCCTCACTTCAAAAACGAGCTTTTGAGGGTAAGGCTCAAGGCCCATGTTCAATACTAGAACAATCAGACTTCGATAAAGTTGTAATGGGACATGAAGACAAGCAAGTACACTGTCAAACACAGAACCTAAAAATTAAGATGCGCAGTTTCTACTTCTTAATTGCATTTCCGGGGAAGAAAACTCCAGTTAACAATTTCTCCAAAATCCCATTTATGCACTAATAACAATATCACTGCTAAAGAAATACAGATCTTTAAACCATGATACGATTTTCCCCCACCCCCTCCACCAAATTGTTGAAAATCCACTTTCCAAAGATTGGAATTAAATCTGCCGAAATCCCCAGGAACCATTGAGTAGAGTTCAAATCAACTAGGATAACAGATATCTCCACTGCATAAATGCCAGAAATCAGCAAATGGAATAAATTAATAAAAAACAAATTCTTTCCAACAATTACATAAACACATAAAATGGAAAACATAAAAGTACGTGTTTGTATGAGGTGTACGCTGGCGTGTAAAGGGTACTCACCGGCGCCCGAAGATGTCATGAGGGTTCTATGCGCAAAAGACCCTTTACAGAGAGTATCTTCTGAGTGGTGGTCCCTCTCTTTCTGTTTCATTTATTTATTTATTTTTGTTTGTGTGGGGGTGAGTATTCACTATTGTTGCTGGCATTATCACTTTTCTCCTGTTTTATTTTTTAAATCTCGTTAATAAATTTCCATCAAAAAAAAAAAATCTCGTTAATAAATTGGGTCTTTTGTTCCCTACATTATTTAATTATTGACGTGCAGCACGACGCTCGGTATGTGCACAAAATAATTAATATATTTTATATATTTACTAATATCCATTATCTGTTAATTTATACTATATAAAAGAAAAGCATATTTTTCTTTCCAAGGTGAAAATTCTTGTATGCAGTTTTACATCTTTATCATTGCTATTCTTTACGTGGCTCAAAGCATCAATGTAATTTTTAAGGTGAAAAATGATCATCAATTAATGACAGTTCTCGTACCATTTTTATAATGTGCCCTATTTACCCGTTCTTTACTCACCAATCATGTATAAATACATTAGGTTATAATTATAAAATGCACTCTTAAAAATAAGAATTGTACTAAGAATTGCACTATTCTCCCAATATTCCAATTTAAAACCTAGATTTTAAATTTTTTGTTTGTAATCTATTCAATTTCTTGAAGAAGCCAAAGAACCCACACAAAACCATTTCTATATAAATAGATAAATAATAAACATTGGAATTTAATTAAAATTAAGAATTGTACTAAATTCTTTATACATATACTTGATATATTTTTATATTTTGAGTCTGATATTGAAAATTTATTTATACGCTTATGATATTTGTTCAATGTATATAACTTATTTATTCTTCCATAAAAATGACATGTCGTATGTATTTTGGAGTACTAAATCATCAGTTTTTTAGTAAAAAACATTGGAAATTAATGGTTAGTTCTCCATTGTTTGACATGTGAGTTCGAAATTTATCAAAATTAATACGTTTAAAATACTTTTAAATTAATTATTCTCAACCAAAATCATTTCGATTTTATAGTATTATAATATTTGGCAATTGTCAATATTGGTACTTCAAGTATTGAACTTCTCTCTTTACATTTGTGGTCCAAGGCGAAATTTTTAGCGTTTTAAAAAGTTATTTTTATTTATTCCTTTATTGTTTTTTCTTATTTTATTTTAAAGCCTACTGATGGAATTTCTTTTCCTTTTTTTCTTATATTTTTAAATATTAGGAAAATTTTTGTTAACTATATTTACTTAAGACATTAGTTTACAGATAGCTTTCAATAAATTTTTATAGCATATTCTTATATTCTTTATTCATTCTAGATTAAATAGGTATCTTTCTCATCTATTTTTAAATCTATTGTAACAATCAAAGGATAAACACTTGAATTTTACAAGAGGACAAATGAAATATTCTAAAGTTTTATTACTACTGATATTGAAATTTTTACAAGGCAACTGGAATTACAGTAAGTTAAGATACTTTAAAGAGGGATGGCCCAATCTTTTATGCCAAGTACAAACAGAAACAGAATTAACATTGCGACTAGACAATGATTGTAGATTTGAGCTATCAAGAATGTAAAGACCAGAAATATTTTTAGCCCTGCCAATCTTCCTCATGTTTGAGCTGTCCAAACATGTGGAGAGGACAAATATGGAGAGGATACAGTGAACACACACCCACCTGAAGTGGGAGGGGAAGTAGGGGTGACATTGGTGTTTTCAAGCTGCTGTGGAGCTTGAACGTGAGAGGAAAGTAGTGACATTTGTTGTTGTTATTGTTCTTCGGACAAGCATGAAAGAAGTCACCATTGGAGTTACAGGCAGTCTCAGTAGCAAGATTCATTGAGGTGGATTAAGATGGTTTTAAGTGCTTGTACTCCCGAGGATAACCAAGTAGTTTGTCGCATTTGTAAAAAATGGAGTTTGAATCTAACTCAACCTTAAAAGCTAACTTATAAGGTGATGATTGACCAAGACCATATAAAGAGGCCAAGACCCTTATATTTTTCCAATGTGGGATTCTAACACACCTCTCACACGTCCAGGAATGAACATCTGAAGCATAGGATAACATGAAACGGGTGGATAAACAATACATATCTAGCACTGAATGTCCGATGTATGAAATAATATGAAACAGACAATGAATAGTCCAACATTAGAAATAAGTCTGGCTCTGATACCATGTTAAAAATGGAGTTTGGATCTAACTCAATCTTAAAAGCTAACTTGTAAGATAAGAATTGCCCAAAACCGTATAAAGAGGCTAAGATTTTTATATTTTTCTGATGTGGGGTTCTAACAGCATTTGTCCATAGTGCGGCCCAGAATGTGACAAAGTGTGTGAAAATGGTGATCTTTTTGCAGAGGTTTAGATGGATTTGGAGGTTTTTCAAAATCAAGATTTCGAGGAGTATCATTCTTGGAAGAAAAAGTAACTCTAGAGGGACCTTCTTGAAACATACCAGCTTGTCTCTGTTTCTTCTCTTGAGAAATGAGGGAGAACACTTTGTTAACGGAGGGTAACGGATATAAAAGAAAGATTTGGCCACGAACAACGGACAAAGATTCATGTAACCCCATCAAGGAAGTCATAACATGCTCAACTTGATTATAGGATTGAAGAATTTGTACTTCACCAATTTGTGGTTTCCACATAAGCACGGTCGGTGAAATAGAGCCAATTCTTCCCAAAGAGCTTAGGGCGAGTAAAATAAGTTGAAACTGAAGACTGATTCTGAGATGAGATTTGTTCTCTTCTTAAGCGAAAGACTCCTGATCCGTTTAACTTGAAATCGATCTCTAAGGTCACTCCATATCTCAATTCATCAAAAAAAGGTCACTCCATATCTCAAAGGCAGTGTTGGAGTAGAGAATACTGCTGAAAATATCCTTGGAAACGGAGTTTGTAAGAATCCAAGATATAACAATATTGTTACATCTTGTCCACGCACTGAACAGTGAGGAATCTGGAGAAGCTTTGGCAATGGCACCATTACAGAACCTAACTTGTTCTTTTTGCAATCGTCGTAGCTCTGCTCCATGCAATGTAGTTATCATCATGAGGCATTGAGACACTAAGGCAAGGCTGGTGGTTTCGGAAGGGTAAGGACTAGAAGCATCTTCAATTGGAACAGTTACAAACCAAAAGATCCATGATGAAATTAGAGTTGGAAATGAAACATGGCTTGTCAACTGATACCATGTAACTTCTATATGAAAGAAGTGAAGAAAAGGATATTGAAAAATGAATTGGATTGATTTACTCAAATTTTCAGAATAACACGAGCGAACAACATGAGGAGGCATGCCATCCTTGCATACGAACTCTTAAAAAATATAGGCTGAAAACATAAATGAGCATATGACGTGTTTGACAAATTATGCGACTTTAAGCTGTTTAGCTTTTAATAGATGTTGTGGGATAAGGAGGTAGCTTGTAAGTTCTCACACATCCAAATGGATAGATTACAGGTTTTATTTATTTATTTTGTTTTATTTTTTTTGCTTTTGTTTTTATGAATTAAGCTTCATTCCAGGCCTTAAGGGGCAAACTTGGGTACAATAAGATAAAGAGGATAGCCACCGTCAAATAAAAAACATTAACCGGTAGCTTATCAATACAAAAAATACCAACAAAGAGAGAATAGTATACCCAATTAGCTATAAGTTATGGACAACCATATTAGAAGTTTGATTTCCATAGAGGTAACTTGGGAAAATAATCACAATCATTTTTTAATAGATTTAAAAAAAAAGAAAAAGAAAAAGAAAAAAGAAAAACTACAATGAAATGTTCTAATAAATTTATAAGTTATCCCACATAATATTTGAGTAAAGGTCAACCGAGCTTATGTCATGTGGGACTTTACACGTTGAAGACACGGAATCTAGATGAGTTGACACTTTTGGAAATCCCCAAGAATCATCCCAATTATTCTTACATTGCGGGCTTTATTCCCATCTATCAAGTGAACTCATGCATTCCCTAAAATACCCTCAATTCCATCAGAACTTCACTTTCTCCAGATGTCATTTTCATAATTTACCCAACCTAGTATTGCAAGCCCACCTAGTATTTCTAAAAATTTTTCGCTTTGGGAACTTCAAGGAAGCTCCTTAAGACCGTGCCAGGCTAAATGAATCCTTCTCCTCTTATGACTATATATACACATATTATATATATATATATGCACAAACAAACGCCTTCATTCTTCACTTGTTTTATTTCATTCAAGTTCATTTCTACCATACCACTTTCTACTCATTTCTACTCTGCAAAATTCTATATAAACCGATACCAACGGCAATGGCGAACACAAACAAACTGTTGGTTTCGGACAAAATTGTGGTATCTTATGCTGCAATATCGTTCGTGATTCCGGTCCGAGGAGCCGTCAAGCGCCGGATTTTCCGATCTCTTTTTCGCACGTTGAGGATTGCTTTTCTCTGTTGTCTCCGTTGGTTCGGTCGGAATTGACATCAATAATCATGTTTAATTGTGCGTTTAAGTGATCTCTTGGGTTAGCTTCAGGTTGCCTTTTGTATAGTGTGTTTTTTTTATGTCGTTTGATTTTTGGTAAGTTCTTAATCCATCATTTCTGATGTATAGTTGAACTCTTGGTGGAAATATTTTTCTTGTGTAAGGCACTTTGATTTTCTATTTGGATTCATGTTTATCTTCTATTCCACTTTATAAATAGGGAAAATTTCACTTTTACACATTTAGTACCACCGTTTTCGACACATACACTTTTAGTACCACAGAATATGATTTTATGATACAAATAGTACTTCCGTTAGTTTTATCTAATGGAAGGCTGATGTGGCATACAACCACACCAGCCTTCCGTTTACTGGAAGTACCGCCATATCAGCCTTCCGTTAGGTAAAATTAACGAAAGTACCATTTATTTCATAAAATCATATCCTATGGTACCAACTGTATATGTGTCGAAAATGATGGTATCAAATGTGTCAAGAGGTATATCTTGTTATATCAAAAGTGAAATTTTCCCTATATAAATATATACACAACATCACATTTGTTAATTGTTCTATATTAATACCAGAAATCTCAATATATTTAGCATGCATCAATTAATGCAATAGAATAAGAGATACAAAGAACTATAAACATGGCAAGCGATAGTCGAAAAAACATCATGAAGGTGGTCCCAACTCCCAAACTATGTTTTAAATCTGAACATCCATTTATTTTGTTTTGATTTAGATGGCACGCAATAAAAGCAACCAAAATGAAGAGAAGTTAAAATAATAATAATAATAATAAGGGTGAATTACAAAAATCACCCTTGAGGTTTGGGGTAATTACAAGAACCACCGCTGAGGTTTGGCAAATTACAAAAATCATCCTTGAAGAAGCGATATTTTTAAGATTTAGCGAAAGTTGATAATGTTACAGTATAGACAAAGAGTAAATTTTAAAAGTAAAGTTAGAATTTATCTTTTGTACATACGGTAACATCATCAATTTTTGTTAAATCCAAGCAATATTGCTTCATTAGGGGTCGTGTTTGTAATTTGCCAAACCTCAGGGGTGATTCTTGTAATTACACCAAACATCAATGGTGGTTTTTGTAAAAATAATAATAATAATAATAATAATAATAATAATAATAATAATAATAATAATAATAATAATGACAATTGTATGGACTTTTGACTTAATGGCATAAAAAATAATAATAATAATTGCATGGATTTTTGACTTAATGGCATCTATTAATAATCACAATTATAAATCATGTGGCTGCGAGTTGAGCCCGTAAAGCTTTATCTCGAATTAATCTTAAATTTTAGGATAAATTACAACCGGACCCCCTGACGTTTGGTGTATTTACAAAACTTACCCTTCATTTTGTCAAATTACAAAAAGTACCCCTAGAATTGACGGCCGCCTATTATGTTTGACGGACTTAACCAAAATGTCCAAAATGGCCCTTCTCTTTAATTTATAAAAATAAAAATAAAAAAAAATTGAGCAAAATTTCTGAAAAAAAAAAACAATAGGGAAATATGGCCCTCCTCTTTAATTTTTATAAAAAAAAAAAATGAAAATCTTATTTTACTTACAAAAAGTACCCCTGAGGGTATAATAGGTATTGAAATTAAGGAGTAGCATGACGTCAGCACTTTCTGTGAAAAAATTGACGCCGTTAGGGTTTCAGGGGTACTTTTTGTAATTTGACAAAATGAAAGGTAAGTTTTTGTAAATACACTAAACGTCAGGGGATTTGGTTGTAATTTACCCTAAATTTTATATATCTAGATTTCCAAGACGTGAATCTATATATAGTTTTAATAATTTTATATTAACAAGATATATAAATGTTGAATAATTTATATTATATTATTATTTTTAAATTTAATAAATTAAATAATATTGATTAATTATCTTATTAAATAAGCACATTTAAGCTAGCTTGACTTTATAATAATTAACACTCATTAAAAATTCGTACTTGATCAAGCCAAATATAGTCGAGCTCAAGCTTGAGCTCATAAAATTAAGCTTGGCAAACTCGAAATTTGAAACATATATATTAAAGTTGACTTTGAATTTGTGACTTTTTATCCACTTGACTCGAATCATTGATTAAACTCAATTAATTATATTGCCAACTGACTATACTTGTTTTAAAATTGTTTGTTCTTGACTTATTATATGCATATTAATTGCAAGACAAATATAGTTCCTTTTCTACATGATATGTTTTGGTTCTATCAACTGCATCTTTGACTTAAAAATTCCTCTTTTGAAATTCACACGGTTGATCAACTAAGCACAAGCATTGACTTTTGAAAGATTAGGGAAAAGCCTCTAAATATTTATTATGCTTGTTTCTATATAAATATATATGTATATTTGTTTGTTATTGGAAAAGTAAAAATTTCATATGGATGCGGCAACATAACTATTAGGAAAATCAATTATATTTGAATATTGGGATATGGTATTTTTGGATGAGTATAAGTACCTAAATGCATCAATTATATATTCTTTTTTATTTTTTTTCTAAAGATAATTTATATTATCCAGAGCAGACGCAAAATTAAAGTTCTTCTGCAAATAAACCCCCGGTACTATATGCCAAATCAAACCTTGTGCAAAAAGAGAAATAATAATGCAAGGTTTCATTAGTTTGCACCATAAAAACCCTGTGAGATAATATCACTGTCCCTTTTATTTTCTACCAATTTACATAACATAAGGTTTTTCTTACAAAATTTTTTAACACATGGTTTGTTTGCCAAATTTTTTGGGGGGCTAAAATGGACATTTTGCCCTTAAAAACCAATCAATTTTGCAATTTCGATGCACGCAACGAATTATCTCAACAAAGGGTCTTTTTTTCTAATTAAAATCTCTTGAAGACTTTGACACTAATTAATTTTTTACAAGATTTGATTTGTAAATTACATAACACAAGAATCCCGCTTGCAAAAGCCTCAGCAAAATAATCTCTCTATCCATCATGTTTCCTCACAATATTTGCATCCAACTTAATTACTTATCCCTTTGAAAATTTCCTGTTATTTACCTAATTAGAATATGATTAAACCACTGCAGAAGACATGCGAGTGTCAGACCTTATCGAAGCAGAAACAAGACAGTGGAATGAGGAGAAGGTACGGGAGGTTCTGTGGCCGATAGACACGGATCGAGTCTTACAAATCTCTATTGACACTGAATTAGATAGAGATAGATTGGTTTGGTCTTTCACGTCTAATGGGAGATTTACCGTTCGAAGCTGTTATTACTCTTATCATGGAAACACTAATACGTACACAAAGGAGTGTAGTGGTAGTGGCAGTGGCTACCAAAGTGATGACTGAAGCCTGATTTGGGAGGCACCGATGCCGAGCAAAGTCAAAATTTTTATGTGGAGGGTCGCCTGGAACATCCTCCCGACGAAGAACAATTTAGTAAAAAGGCAACTTGGGAATTCTGTCGAATGCCCGGTGTGCAGAAAATGGGAGGAGGATATTCATCATGCTCTTGCTTCCTGTACCTTTGCCAAACATGTTCGGAGTTGCTCCGGTTTACCAGCAGACATACAATCAATTCCTTACCTCAATAGTAAGCAATGGTTGCATGAAATTGCCCGTCTCATGACTGTTCTGGACTTTGCTTCCTTCTCGATGCTTTGTAGAGCAATTTGGTTAAATAGAAACAAGAAAGTTTTCAAGGGCGAGTCACTTGCGGCGGAGGAACTGGTTGATCAGATGAAGCTTGGGGGGAAGGAGCTTGCTGACATTATGGAGCAGGAAGTGTCAAGGAATTGTTAGCTTGGGCTTGTGAGAATTTTGATATAAACACCCATTTAAGTTCCTAACTTTAGCTCAAAAATTAAGTATGTCATACTTAATTAAATTTGTAAAATCTAAACATCTCAATGTGGGAATGTTCATGTTGTGATTAACTATTAAAATTCATCAATTGTGAATGAGAAATTGAAGCTAAAGTGATGCGATCCAATCGAGATTTAATTTTTGGATCGGACTTTTTTTTTTGATAAAAAAAATCTTCTAGAACAACGGAGATTTTTCTAGAAATTAAATGAATGGGTGTTGTCATGTGCGATTATACATTAATCATATCTATTGATTTAAATTTTAAGACGAAGAGACATAATATATGTCTATTAAATTAAAAGTCAGTAGGTGCAACTTTTGCGTAGAGTCACATGGTAGTCTATAAATAGGGTGTGTGTTTATGGCCAAAAGACATAGAAAAATATAGAGAGAAATCTACACATATTTGCATGCATACACTACACAATAGCACACAATTTTTACTTTGCAATTTTGAGAGTTTCAAGTTAGTAATTGGTTCGCAAGTCCGTCCTATTGGAGTGCTAACTTAGGTCGGAGTAGCCGTTGTATCTTGGGAGGCTTATTGCCAGGAACCTTATAGCACCGTGTGAGGGGCAGTTAAAACTTTAAAGAAACGGTTCTACGGACAGACCTCGGCTTAAAGGTTGATTATTTTTGGTTTTTTTTATGTCTTTATGTTGATTTTATATGTTATGTTTAATTATGTGATAATTTTTTGTTATCAAATAATTATATGCATGTGTTATGTGATTTGTTTTTTCTAAAACACACAAGTACGCACAGTTATTATTTCTAACAATTTAAGGTTTTAATTGATCTCCTAGTGCTTGATTTTCTGTCCAAAATTTGCAATCTGTAATATTGTTACGGTGTCTTAAGCAACATGTTCTTCAATTTCCAGTAAACACAGTTTCTGTCCTTTAAGTCTAACTTCAAAAATTGCATGCAAGATTTGGTGTATGTTTAAGCTTGAATCTAGCAATTATATGCGAGATTTGTCTTCAATTTGGTCCTGTTTCTTAATCAAAATTCTGCTGTCCAATTTGCATGTTTACATACTGGAGTCGAAATATAATTCTTTCACATGTATTGTGATTTTATTTAGGTTGAGGCATGTTTTCATGTATGAGAATTAATTTATAATCTGTCATTAATTACCGAACGTATGACTTACTGATGCATGCTTGATTAACATTAATTGTGAACTCAAGCAAACATTATTTCGGTTGTGCCTTGCAAAATTATCTCCGGAAAAGTAAAATTTGTTTTTATTTGCCAAACAAGTTACCGGATTGCATGATTTTTTTTAATTAAGTGTAAGAGTGCTCTGGACTAATTAATGTGTATGTACTGTTCTCTTGAAATTAGTTCACTCATTTTTGTTTTCGTGCTGGTATTATTTTATTTGGAAAAATTTTGATTACTCAAAGTTTAGAACTTGTTTTAACTTTTCACGAGTTCCAGTATAAGGCTGGTTTGAATTAAGTTAAAGTACTTGTACTCTTTTTCGGTAATTTATTTTCTTTTAACCGAAACATGTGAACTGTAATTTATTTTAAATTAGTTTATTTATTTTGTCTTTTATTTAACATTTTGAATTGGTTTTCCAAATTAAGTATTTGTGAAATTGGTTTGCTTAATTATTAAAGTGTTTCATGCTACAGAAAATATCTATGGCATCAAACAACGAAACTAATACTGAGTCCAACGTTGCGAACGTTGGTAATGGAGGACAAGTTGCGAACGTTGTTCATCCTGTGGCGCCCAACCCGATAGCGATGGGACAAGCCGAGAAGCCCGAAAAATTTAATGGGTATGATTTTAAGAGGTGGCAACAAAAAATGCAATTTTACCTCACAACTTTAAATTTGGTTAAATTTTTTAGTGAAGAGCGCTCAAAATTGGGAGAAAATCCCGATCTTCATCAAGTGGCCGCATTAGATGCATGGAGCTAAGGTGATTTTCTATGTAAAAATTACATTTTAAATGGGCTCGAAAACGCATTATATAATGTGTTGTTCTAAAGCTACGGCTAAAGAACTTTGGGAATCACTTGAGAAAAAATATAAAATTGAGGATGCCGGCACGAAGAAATTCATTATCGAAAAATTTCTTGAATTTAATATGGTGGACTCTAAGTCTATGATGTCTCAAGTGAACGAGTACCAAATGATATTACATCAATTGGCTAGTGAAGGAATGATACTTGGTGAACCATTCCAAGTAGCGGCTTTGGGGGAGAAATTCTGCACGAGTGGAAAGACTTCAAAAATTACCTCAAACATAAACGCAAAGAAATGAGCCTTGAAGAACTCATCTTGAGATTGCAAATTGAGGAAGATAATAGGCTTCCTAAAAAGAAATTTGGAGGCAACGGGCATGAGGTAAAGGCCAACGTAGTGGAGAAAGTATCCTCCAATAAGAAACGTAAACGAGATGCTACTAAAAATGAGCAAAAGAAGAAGTTTGAGAGAAATTGCTATGTATGCGGCAAACCAGGGCATCATGCTAAGGATTGTCGTCATAAAAAACAAGGAGAAGCTCCAAAGAAAAGAAAGACAGCCCATGCAAATGTCATCGAGGTGGACAAGCTTTTCGATGGAGTTGAAGAAATGCATTTGGCCGCGGTGGTTTCAGAAGTGAATCTTGCCGAGAACCCAAGACAATGGTGGGTGGATACGGGAGCCACTGTCATGTATGCGCCAATAGAAGCATATTCACCACCTACAAAGAGACAAATGATGAAAATATTTTTATGGAAAATTCATCAAGTTCAAAGATGCACAGCGTTGGCAAAGTGATTCTCAAGATGACGTCCGGAAAGGAGTTAACTCTTAACAATGTGCTTCACGTGCCTGAGATAAGAAAGAATTTAGTGTCAGGGCCTATGTTTAGTAAGAACGGTTTTAGAATGGTTTTTGAGTCCGATAAGTTTGTATTGATGAAAAATGGTGCGTTTGTCGGAAGAGGTTATTTATGCGATGGTCTATTTAAAATGAATGTAATGACCATCATACCTAAAGATGTACCATCTAATGTTTCTAATAAAATAAATTCTTCTTCTTACTTGCTTGAGTCTTCTAATTTATGGCATCATAGATTAGGACATGTGAATTACAAGTCAATTAAGAAACTTGTAAACAAATGCCTTTTACCAAAATTAAATTTTGAACAACATTCAAAATGTGAAGTGTGCATTGAGGCAAAAATGACTAAAATTTCTTTTAAAACAATACAAAGAAGCACAGAACCTTTAAATTTAATACATACGGACATATGTAATTTAAAAATAGTACAATAAAGAGGAGGAAAGAAGTACTTTATAACTTTCATTGACGATTGTACTAGATATTATGATGTTTATTTACTTTCAAGCAAGGATCAGGCTTTGGAAGTATTTAAACAATATAAAAACAAAGTTGAGAATCAACTTGGAAAGAAAATAAAAACTCTTCAGAGTGATAGAGGTGGTGAATATGTACATCCATTTGAAGAGTTTTGTACTGAACATGGAATTATTCATGAAATAACAGCGCCATATGCACCTCAATCAAATGGCATTGCTGAACGTAAAAATCGCACATTAAAGGAAATAATGAATGCATTATTAATTAATGCAGGTGCACCTCAAAACATGTGGGCAGAGGCAGTTTGACTGCAAATCACTTACTTAATAAACTACCTCATAAGAAATTAGAAAAAACTCTATATGAGGCTTGGAAAGGCTATCCACCATCCTACCAATACCTTCGAGTGTGGAGGTATCTAGCTAAAGTTGGAGTTCCTCCTCTTAAAATGGTTAAGATAGGGCAAAAAATAATAGATGGAATCTTTATTGGGTATGCACACAATAGTGCGGCATATAGATTCCTAGTATATAAATCTGAGATAGATGACATTCATGTCAATACTGTTATCGAATCAAGGAATGCAAATTTCTTTGAAGAAATGTTTTCTTGGAAAAAAGAAAATAGACAGTCCTCTCTAAAGAGACATCGAGAAGTCCAAGGGCTGAAAAAGGAAGAAAGCAAACTTAGATCTAGCAAGAGAGCTAAAATATCTAAGTCTTTTGGACCCTACTTCTTAACTTATATGTTGGAAGATGAATCACGAACTTTCACCGAAGCTATGGCCTCATCTGAAGCTGCTTTATGGAGAGAGGCAGTAAATAGCGAAATAGAGTCCATTATGCAAAATCATACTTGGCAACTAGTAGATCTTCCTCCTGGAAATAAACTATTAGGGTGTAAATAGATTTTCAAGAGAAAGATGAAAGCAGATAGTTCTATCGACAAATACAAGGCGAGATTAGTAGTCAAATGATATAGACAAAAGGAAGGTCTTGATTACTTTGATACTTACTCGCCTGTATCTAGGATAACATCCATAAGATTATTGATTGTATTTGCAACTATCAATAATCTTGAGATTCACCAAATGGATATTAAAACAACATTCTTAAATGGTAATCTCAATGAGGAGATTTACATGGAATAACCAGAAGGATTTGTTGTTCCAGGACAAGAAAATAAAATGTGCAAGTTAATTAAGTCATTATATAGCTTAAAACAACCACCGAAACAATGGCACTTAAAATTTGACCAAGTCATGTTAGCAAATGGCTTTAGGATCAATGAGTGCGACAAATGTGTCTATATTAAAGGCGACGATTCCCAATATGTCATCGTATGTTTATACGTAGACAACATGCTAATTATGGAAAGTAATATTAATATGATCAAAGAGATGAAGAAATTGCTGAGTCGCAATTTTGATATGAAGGATTTAGGAGTAGCAGACGTAATACTTGGTATTAAAATAATTAGAACGTCTGATGGGCTTGCGTTAACTCAATCACACTGCATAGAACGAGTGTTGAAAAAGTTCTTAAGAGAAGAACATAGCCCCAGTGAAAACTCCTATAGATTCGAGTCAATGACTTACCAAGAATATGGGAGAAACAAAGGCTCAATTAGAGTATGCTCGTATTATTGGGAGCCTTATGTACATTATGAATTGTACAAGACTAGACATAGCATATGCAGTTGGTAAGCTAAGTAAATTTACAAGCAATCCAGGTCATGAACATTGGGTCACCATAATTAGAGTATTAAGGTATTTAAAATATACCTTAAACTATGGATTGCATTATACAAGATATCCAACTGTAGTTGAAGGATACAGTGATGCGAATTGGATATCGGATACTAGTGAAACAAATTCCACGAGTGGATATGTGTTTACACTAGGAGGAGGGGCCATTTCTTGGAAATCATCAAAGCAAACCTGTGTAGCTAGGTCGACTATGGAATCGGAATTCATAGCATTGGATAACGCAGGTGAGGAAGCTGAATGGTTACGCCATTTCTTAGAATCCAAATTGGCCTAAACATGTGCCAGCAATTAGCATTCATTGTGATAGTCAATCTGCAATTGGAAGGGCACAAAGTACTATGTGTAACGGTAAGTCTAGACATGTACGTCGAAGACATAACACCGTTAGACAACTACTCTCTGATGAAATTATCTCTATTGACTATGTGAAGCTAAAAGATAATATTGCGGATCCGCTTATAAAAGGTCTAAATAGAGAGCAAGTTAATAAATTATCGAGGGGAATGGGACTTAAGCCTTTAAAATAAAATGAGACACTATAACAGGAACCCTACCTATGTGACTGGAGATCCCAAGAAATAGGTTCAAAGGGAAAAACAAGTTATTGTGACTCAATGGGCAGGCACTGTGGGGGTAAACCCCTTCCCATTCCTATGGTAAGTAGACAGTGTCGCCTGCAAAAATAATTTAGGTTAAGTTTTATTTTTAATGAATTTTTATACCTCGATATATCGAGTGGGGATGCAGCAGAAATTCCTTAATAAAAAATCCACCTATGTGAGTAGGGATTGGGCCGGTCTTATGAGAATTTTTAAGGTTGAATTCTCAGAGAGTACTCATGAAACCCAAGAGTTGTTCATGGCCGAAATGAACACAACCGAAAGAACCTAACTGACTATTGAGCGGAGTTGTGTGATGTTCTATTGTCTTGGTGTACACAAGAGCCGAACAGTTCAAGACATCGCGTTCACTGGTTGGCAAGTACATCTGATAGTTTTCATTAGGGAAGGTTCAAAGCCACAAGCTACCTATTCCGATGCAACATCACTCAAGCTGAAACTCTCTTTGTATGCCTGCATTTTTTGCATTACTGACAAGACAATTTCCCATTCATGTGGGGGATTGTGAGAATTTTGATATAAACACCCATTTAAGTTCCTAACTTTAGCTCAAAAATTAAGTATATCATACTTAATTAAATTTGTAAAATCTAAACATCTCAATGTGGAGATGTTCATGTTGTGATTAACTATCAAAATTCATCAATTGTGAATGAGAAATTGAAGCTAAAGTGATGCGATCCAATCGTGATTGAATTTGTGGATCGGACTTTATTTTTTGATAAAAAAAAATCTTCTAGAACAATGGAAATTTCTTTAGAAATTAAATGAATGGGTGTTGTCATGTGCGATTAGACATTAATCATGTCTATTGATTTAAATTTTAAGACGAAGAGACATAATATATATCTATTAAATTAAAAGTCAGTAGGTGCAACTTTTGCATAGAATCACATGGTAGTCTATAAATAGGATGTGTGTTTATGGCGAAAAG